>CAUHTR010005679.1:0-25729 GCA_959609185.1 Schmidtea polychroa | reverse complement strand
ATCATAAATGCTGTTGTGTAGAAAGCAAAAATTCCAAATGAAAATAAATAAAGAATTATCCTGATTTCTTTCTTGTTAGTAATGTCGAAATAATAATCTAAGGCTGCTAAATAACTTGGAAGAATAACAGACATTGATACAAAAAACGATTGCTGGTTGAATATGCTAAATATTTGAAAAATAAATTTTTTCAATTGTTAATCAAATTTACATCATTGGTAGTATCATTGCAATGAAAAGTAAGAAATAGTTTGCTTGATAATATAATAAATTACATTTGACTCTGTTAACAAATTTTTTATCATCTTGAAAATTTGGCACTGCAAACTTGTTGGCTTGTCCGAAAAAATCATTAAGAGAACGTAGTTTAACACTTCTTAAATTCATTTTATAAATAAATTATGATACAACAATTATTATTAATCTGTATAAACAAATTTATTTTAAATAGCATTTGATTTTTTTTTNCAAATCAATTAACTCATAAATTTTTCTTATATTTTTTCAGCACTTTATTAAGTCCATCATATCGATTATTATATTTATTCCTTATATCTATCAAGTATTAAATCATTTAACAGAAATTCTTGGTTTGTAGTTTTTATTTCTTTAATGTTTATATTTTTCAGTTTTTCTTGCACTTCTTCTAAGATCTTATTTTTGTCTCCACGATTATTATATTATCTTGCCAATTCCTACTAATTCGAAAATGAAACATTGCTTCTGTTGGGTTTTCCCCAATTTTATTTGGAATTGTTCCATACAGTGTAGACTAAATCTCAGATAATTCATTAAGCCAATTCTTTTTTAATTTGTTTATAACCGATGTGTAAATTAAATCTCTAACTGTGAGAAACTGTCTTCAGATGAACCTTCATATGGAATCGTGATATAGATTCGAAAATTTCAAATAGATTTTATGGTTTCTTTTTAACTTTTTATTTAAACCAGATTTAAAGGTTTTTCAATAGACTACTCGTATTGTTCGAGGTGTTCCATAATATGGAATTATATTCATTATCAAAATATAGGCTTTTCTTTTTTCATTATGTTTAGTGGATATAGAGAAATATACTTATTGCATATATCAATAATTCTACGCATGTATTTTAACTCTGAGTGGTCCACAAAGATCAAATGAATATAACTTCAAAAGGTTGTACTACCTCTTAGTATTATCGTTTCTTTAGTCTTGATTGTTTGTATCTTTCTTCTTTTATATAATTCATATTGTTGAATTATATCTGCTATAATCTTTAGCAGCTCATTCATGTCATAGTTGGCTTCTATATAGTCAATTACTTTTTTGAACAAATACGACAAAAGGTCAAAATGTTTTATACCTTCATTGGGTGTTCACTTTTTTGTTTATATTTTTAAAATTTACTCTTTTCGTTTTTCATTTTCAAAGCTCAATGAAGTTAAGTTACTTCATTATTCTGTTGCCCTTCGATCCCTTGTTCAATTACTGACAATGGTAATATTCTTGTTATTATTTTATCGGGTTTTGAATTACCATAAAATTTTGTACCACACTGATCGCAAGACAGCACATCAAAACTTGAATACCTACTTCCTTTTTATATTTAATGTACATATTTTAACTACCCAGAAAGCTGTACTAGGTTTGAAATAGTAACGCTACATGCTTCTTTGTAGTCATAATAAAAGCAATTGCTTTTCAATCTGATTTTCTGTACTTAGATGATATCACTTTCCATTCTAATAATACATGAATTGTTATGTGAAATAGTAAATTGCCAACAGTTCCTTATTGTAAAGTAATAACCAATCTATTGTTGCTCATTGTCTGTGAGCGATACGCTATAGTTCTTTCGTTGCCCTTGTTATTAATCAAAGATAAAACACCACTTATGGTGTCAAAACTGGGTTAGGTATTCAAAATATATTTTTTTAAATTTGAATACAGTTGATAAAACAATTGTTGTAAATTGTATTTTTTTCGAAGTTTTTAAAATATAACTTATTAAGTTGAATTTAGAGTATCTTGTTTTCTTTATCTAAATGATTTTTATATTACTCATTTTACATTATCCTAGCTGAAATTTCATGAAGCCAAATCAAAACCGAATTACTGACAGTCGCGATAGGTTTCAGTCCGAAGGAATTGCATATATATATATATATATATATATATATATATATATAGAGAGAGAGAGAGAGAGAGAGAGAGAGAGAGAGAGAGAGAGAGAGAGAGAGAGAGAGAGAGAGAGAGAGAGAGAGAGAGAGAGAGAGAGAGAGAGAGAGAGAATATGTTTGTATGCCACAACTGAGCAAAAATATATAGCTTCAATCACTGGCGGATTCAGAGCATCTAGTAAAGGGGGATTTTTAGGTTTTAGTGGCAACCGCAGGCAAACTATTTAGTCTTCATCAAACGATTGTATTTCAAATTTCAATAATAATAAATTATTTCAAAATATGATTTACAACAGAGTATATCAGGCGCCTCAAACACGCGCCAATGAAGACTTTTTAATAAATTAACAAAAAAAAATTATAATTTGAAATTCAAATTAATTAAATAACAAGAACTGCATATCGTAATTAAAAATCAACTTTTTAAATTGATTTTTTTTAAATTAAAAGCATAACTTCAATATTTTTAATTAATGCTTACTAAAGATAAACTTTAGAAAAGTATAATATTTTTAGTGTAAAATATGACTTAAACTAAGCATCATCAAAGGTTATAATAAAAACTTTTATCATTGTTGTAAATTTTAACGAATTATCCGAATTCAATAATTTTTACTCAATTTTTGTCAACAGTTGCAAATAAAAGAAATAATATATAAAAAGCCTCCAAAAAAGAAATCAAAAATCGATGTTGAGTTGGAAACAGATATGGTGACATTAAAAAGAAAAATTGAGCATGAAAACAGAAAGTTTCAACACAGGTGGGAAGAAGATATGAGACCCCTGGTGTATATCCACATTAAAATTTGAACACTTTTGTTGACATTGGATACTTTCTTTATAAAGGGCTTCAAAAGCCAAGTAAAAATCGCTAAAGAAATTTACTTCCAAATAATAAGGGAGGTGATCGGCCCCATCGCCTCTCCCACTATGGATCCGACAGTGACTTCAATAATAAAATAATTGTATATCTATGTTTTCAAATCACTATCAAAATTAAAGTTAGACTGGTTTCCAATTATGTTGATTACGAATACTCAATTCGATATTTGACATATTTATTCGATAAATTCTTGCAATATGCGTCATTTAAAGTAAATAGCCTAATGTTTATTATGAATTTAATGAATATAATCGCACATGTTCCATTATCAATTTTTTAAAAAAGTTGGTCTCTTTCGAAAATAGATATTAAAATAGGTGCTTAATCTGCTTCTTTATAAGTTCAGTTTCTTAAAATAAAATTACCATTGGTTTTAATTATTTATACAAATAAATTTTTAAGTATTATTTTATATTTTATTTTTATATTTGAGTTAAAATATATATTTAAACAATTATGTTATATTTAAGGTTATTATTTGTTTAACTAAATTAGTTTTTAACACTTTAACTTGAATATTATTTAAAAGTTATTTAAATTTGAGAATTATTAAATTATTGGTATAATGATCTTAGTAATAAATGACAATAGTAAAAAACTATTACAGAAAGTTTTTTTCCAATTTTATTAATGATTCATCTTCATATCTTACTGTTATAAATGCTTTGCATTATTATGTTCATTTTTGAAATTTTGAAGCTTTCTTATTAATAACAATTAAAATTGGATTGATATTTTGAAAATAATATCTTAACTAAATTTGAAAAGCTCAGCTAAATTTAATTCTGCTTTTAGAGGTAATATAAATATAGTCTATACTTTTTAATATAGAAAAAGTAATGATGTTTTAAATAAAAAAATTTGTTCGACACCCAAATTAAATTTGTTTTAATATTTATATTGCTAAAAGAATTAATGCCAAGAGATTTAATAACTTTACAAGTGGGTCAATGTGGTAATCAAAGTATGATTAATGAATATTTGTATCTTCTTTTTCAAATATATAATTAAATAGTCGGTACTGAGTTTTGGAAACAAATTTGCCGTGAGCACGGAATTTGTGCTGATGGGAAACTGGAAGATTTTGCTACAAGCATTGACGACAGAAAAGATGTGTTTTTTTATCAGTCAGACGATGATTCTTATATTCCAAGAGCAATTTTATTGGATCTTGAACCAGGAGTCATTAAAAATATCGTGAATTCAACGCATAAAAAATTGTTTAACAATGAAAACGTTTACCAACCTGGAGACGGTGGAGGAGCGGGAAATAGGTGGTCATCTGGTTATTGTGAAGGTGAAAAGTACGATGAAGATATTTTTAACATCATGGACAGGGAAGCTGAAGGCTGTGACAGTTTGGAGGTTATTTTATTTTATTTAAATTATTCTTATCCAATTGCATTATTCTTACAATGCTGGAATTACTTTATTGATTTCTCTTAAAAATTAAAATATTTCTTTACTGCATAGCTTTCCAAACTTATTTGAGCCACTAACCCCATAAAAAAAATTACGCAATGTCCCCTAGAAATACCTTCTATAAATTAAATGAAAGAGAAAAATGTATTAAATATTATTTATTGACCAAAACTAAGCAAATAAATATAAATTTCTAATGCGATGGATGAGCCTGTTTTTTGCCATTAATTTTTCTATATATTGGTCAGCAGCATTCGCATATCTCCGCGGTCAACTATTTGCAGTCGGTTCCTTTTTTAGTTATAAGACCCGCAACTGCATTAAATCCACATTCTACAATATATGATGACGGAAATGCAATCTACAATTTTCTTACAACAGCCCATAGTCCAGGATAAAGTGTGCAGATCTGATTTTGCAACCAAAACTCTTGGTATTTGAATTTTAATTCTTCGTTGTTGGGCATTTCAATTCTCCTTTAATTGCAATTCACATTCTACCGTATTTGAGAATGGGTCTAATATCTAATTGGGAATATTCATTTTTTCACTGATAAAAGATTCGGAAATTCTCAAAGTTAGTCATGCATTTAGTTGCGTTTATATAATACTAGTTTCGACACAAAGGAAGAAATAACAGCATTCGTTTGGATCAAATTCAACTCGTCCCATTGAAGCTGTAAATTAGTATCATTAAATTTTCTGTAAAAATCCGTCAAATAAGCTATTTCGCATTTAAATTTCTTTAATTTTTCTCGTAATAAATCTTTTTTTATCAAAAACTCTACAACCGAGATTTTTTGCAACTAAATGTTGTCAATGAATCACACAATGCACTATACAAAACATTGAATATAGTTTGAGAAATCAAGGTCTTTGAAATGATTTGTAAATGCAGCACCAAACCATCCAAGTGTTCAGTAAAAAGATTTTTGGTTGATTTTATATTGGCCGTGGTCCAGAAATCTTTTGAAAGTGAAAACATATCTAACTCATTCTTTTGTAAATTTGATTTCCATAACTTCAGCTTTTTAATAAAGGCTTTTACTTTGTCTTTTTGAACAAGTGGATGCATTTGTGATCTCTGCATTGATTTATTCAAACCGCTCAATTTTCCAAAATTTTAAAAACCAAATAGGCACGTTTCACAATAGTTATCGTTCGTCCACAAATGTGCCTCCTCATGATGGCTTTCTTCGAGAAAGATTGCTATTTTTTCTTTGAGTTCAAATACCCTTTGAATTACATTTGCACGAGGTAGCCAGCGAACTTCACAATAATACAGAAATGAAATATAATTAGCTTCCATATCAACAAACAGTTTTGCAAACAGCCTAGCTCTCAAGGGACTGTTCTTAATGTAGTTTATAATTTTTGTAACTTTTGTGAAAATGTTGTTCAGTTCCTCGCTCATATTTTTTGACACTAGAGATGCTCTGTGAAGCATACAGTGCGTCCAGATAGCATGTGGTGCTTTTTTCATCAATGCTTGAAAACGTGGTTTGTGTACGGACATTGAGTGAGCTCCGTCAGTACATAGTCCAATGCAATTATTCCACGATATGTCGTTTTCTTCAAAAATACCGTCTATTATATTAAAAGTTTCAATGGATGTGGTCTTTCCAGTAATGGGTTTGCAAAATAATATATCTTCTAATATATCATTTTCCGCAACATATCAAACATATGCAATCAAATGGGCGTCTTTAGTTATATCAGTTGCCTCGTCTACTTGAATTGCGAATATCGAAGTATGCAGCCGAGAAACTAATTGATCGCAGTTATCTTCAGAAATATCATCAGCAAGCGGAATTTGTTGCAACTGTTTTGCATACGATTCGCCGAACATTATACGAACCATATCAACAGCTGCTGGTAAAATTAGGGTTTCTCTTGTTGTATGTGGTTTCTTACATTTTTGTGCATTACCGAAACAGAGCGGAGGGTTGGTTGGGCGAGAGGAAGGAGTAAGTAAAATCCCCACGAAAGCGGGAGACTCGTGATTCGTTAGTCACGCGCGTATGATGATGCCGTCACACTGGTGACTTAATGTGTACGGAAATAACGAAAGTCTTAAAAACAAAAGGTTTTCCCGGCTTAACTGGGTTTTAGTCCATTCTAATAATTAAAACTTCTTTACTTAAAAAACCGAAACAGAGACAAAGGCGCCAATTTTAAAATCTTCCTCTTCGGATAATTTTTATATACGAATTAAATGTATGTATAGAAATGTAATAAAAATCAAAATAAGTATTTATTCACTGAATTTTTACAGTTTCGTTACAATGTGAAGTTTATTTATTTGTGGATATTTTGGTATGAAAATTATTTTTTTACCCAAAAGTTTTGGCGCCTCCCGGGTTGGAAAAAACTGTCTTAACGTGACTTGGTAATACAGTGTACTTCTTTGTAAACAAAAAATATTTTTACTCTAAAATCTGCCAAATGCTATTCATATTCATTATTCATTGTACCAATTTATTACTGCTGTGTTAGTAACATGGATTGAGCTTTGACATTTTTAATGTTTCCTTCCTGGTATTCTCATTTTATAATGAAAAATAATTATAAATATTCCATCAAGAGATTTAAACCCTGTGCCAATTGGTACGGAGATGATAGGTAGACCTTTGCAAAGAAATAATTTAACGGTATTAGCCAAAGCATTTCTAGTCTAAATATAATCCAAAATGTCAATTCAAATAATATTAATTTATTTTAACAATATTAAAACAAATCGTTAATTTATTTGTGTTTTTAGTAAAATAACTGAGGAATTCAACATACAATAATGATTTAAAAATTCACTTAAAAATTCACATAAAAAGCATTATAATAATTTTTATATTACATGACAAATTTAGAAAAATCTGTAAAATAAATTATAAAGTTAATTGTATAATAGGGATTTTTCATGTGTCATTCAATTGCTGGTGGGACTGGTTCTGGTATGGGATCATATATCCTCGAACATTTGCATGATAGGTTTCCGAGAAAAATTGTTCAAACTTACTCTGTATTTCCTAATGTGACAGTTATGAGTGATATTGTTGTTCAACCTTACAACAGTGTGCTTACAATGAAAAGGTTGGCTGAATATGCTGATGTTGTGGTAAGATTTTGAAAAAAATCCCGAGAAATATTTTTGATATATTACTAGGTAGTTATAGATAACACAGCATTGCAGAGGAATTGTTAATATAAAACTTAACAACAATCAGCCAACAATTCCTGAAATGAATAAACTTGTAATTGTTCATTAAAATAAAATTTACGTTGTACTTAATTATGCATATTTAGGTTTCCACAGTTATGACTACTAGCACTGCAACATTGAGATATCCCAGTTTTATCAATAATGATTTGGTAAGTCTTATGAGCCCACTATGTCCAATGCCCACACTGCATTTTTTAATGACTGGATATACACCTATTTTATCCGATATCTCTAAAAGTGCACATGTTGGTAAAACTTCAGTTTATGATGTAATGCTGCAACTTCTCAAACCGAAGAATATGATGGTTTCGACATCGTTTAATAAAAAAGATGAAAATATTAATCACTGCTACGTGTCTATGTTGAATATAATTCAAGGAGATGTTGATCCTACAGAAGTCAACAAGTCAATTAATCGTTTAAGAGAAAGAAAATTGATAAATTTCATTCCTTGGCAGCCATCCTGTCCCATGGTTGCCTTGGCTAAACGATCACCTTATATTATGGCTCCGAACCGAGTCAGTGGTCTTACGATTGCTAATCATACATCAATCTGTAATGTAATTCTTTTATCATTTCTTTCATTCCTATTATATTCTTTTCTAGTTATTCAAACAGTCTCTTGCGCAATGTGAAGCATTATTTTCCAAAAACGCATATATTTATAACTTTCAAAACCACGAATCAAAGAGCATTGCAGATATAAAAGATGAAATTAAAAAGAGCCAAGAAATTGTCAAAGATTTAATTAAAGAATACGAAGATGCGACAACTGTGGAGTACCTTAATAGCTGTGAAATGTAAAATGTGTCTATGTGATTATGAATTCTTACGTTTTGACTTTCAATATTTAAAAATTGTTATTTCTAACATTGATTGATATGGCCAGGAAATCCCTACAGGGAGGCAGGAAAGATGTATATTTATTATTGTTGAAGCAGAAGAAATTAAGTAATCCTTAATGAATGTACTTTAAATTTGGGTTTCTAATTGAATTTTAATGTGTGACTTTTAGTATACACGTGTAATATTTAGATGCGGTGGGTTACAGGTAAACAAACATTTTACCTTGTCGTGCTGTTCCCAGCGTAACCCAGAATACAAACACTTGATACCCGTTGAAAGATCAACGTTTGTACTGTATCAAGGGTTTAAGCACTGGCAAAAAGTGAGCATGCTTGGCATACTATAATTGCCCAGTACTCACTTGGGTCCACGGACTGGCGATAGAAGGCCGGTGTCCGAATTTACCTGGTCCCTATATTTAGATTTTGTCTCTGAACTTCATCTCGTCTTTTGAAAGCAACTACATTATAATTATATAAATGACAATAGTGATGACGACTCCGTAAGGATCACAAGGCAAATAGTTCAATTGGGTTGAGCGCTTGGAGCATTCGCATTCTCCGCCTGTCGGAATTTTGTCCTAGCGGTCTTACTGGATCGGTTCCTCCTTTTTGGCTTGGCGAGTAACTCAGATTATTTCCGCCATGAGTCGTATTTGGGCGGTACATTTTGGTCAATGGCTCTCTGATGGAGTTGAGTTTCCATCTGGCGTACTTGAAGGCGGAGTGCTCGAATCTCGTCTGGTCTTGGGCGCTCTGAAGCTGTAGTTGTTGAATCAACTTCAGACGCTTCCCCATCTTGGCGGGATTGAACCATGTGCCTTCCAGTTCCGTCCCTTGAACAACAATAATAATGATAATAATAACAATAACATTGAGGAAGGTAGCAAGTATCGATAATAGCAGCTATACTGATATTAATGATGATAGAAGGGATAAATATATATACACCTAATTCTGTTTTTACGCGATAGATACGTTCCCCGAAAATACGCGTAAAAAAAGATATACAAAAAATTCATTTTAGTAAAACAAAAAGTGGCAAAATATATCATTAAACATATTTTTTAATCGCGTTAAATCAAATCAAATCGCGTAAAAACAGAACGAAATAATTTTTTTGAATCGCGTTAAATCAAATTCGCGTAAAAAAAGTTCGCGTAAAAACAGAATTAGGTGTATTCGTATTTTTTAAGATTGTTGCTCAATATGGGCTATTAATAGTGACGTTAGGGTTGGCTGATTTGTTATGTTCTGATCAGGTGGATTGATTCTTCTTAACACAGATTATATCTGACTCCAAAGATATCAATACAAAATATGTGCGTGTAATTATAAATAATTTAATATGAATTAAATAAGACGTGAATATATATATAGAAACTTTATTAACTATGCACAATTATACAAAAGTAAATGTGTTTCACAAAAATGCCGCTCAACTCTAAGCAAAGAAATCGGTTATTCGAACCGTCCTCAGATAAAGCACAAACGCTGGAACTAATGTCTCACAGCGCTGTATAAAAAATGGGACAAGATGAGGGTATTCCCGAATTTCGCGTTATCGTGTAGACCAAGTTCGATCTACCGTTATCTAGATATTATCCAAGAAGTCAGGCAGAAATGCTGCTTCTCGTGGTCGGGTTGTGCAGTTGAGTTTATTAATTAAGTAAAATAAAATTCAAATAACCTTATGGTTAAGAATTTTATTGAACTTTCCAAATAAGCTTATATTGCCTTTAGTGTTTCTGATTATTTTTGTCGAAGCAGAAATGCTTGATCAAAAATTGACTGATTTCTTCCAAAAAATCTTTTCCTTAAATACGAAATTTCTCGGTAACAGCTGTCCCAAATTCTCCGGATTATTTCGTCTTATTTGGTTTAAGCTATTGTTTATTGATCTCTCAAATTATATATATATATATATATTTATATATGCTATTTTTATACTTATACTATTTTTAGTAATTATTTTAGTAATTATTATTAGTAATTCCTATTATTATTATTATACTTATTATCCTAGCCTCTATGCGGCTAATCTGCAAGAGTCAAACCCCAACATGTCTTCCCCCTAACAAGATTTTCGTCCCGAAAATTAAAGGGGAAAACATAAGAATGCGGCAACAAATAAAATAAACACAATAAAAATATATTAATGTTCAACTAATAAAAAATCATAACACCAATAATTATATAAGTAAATAATGTTAAATCACACAAAGGATAGTTCCGATAGTTAAATTGTCACAATTGAATAATTCTATATATACACAAGTACATAGCCGAAATACTAGTACTTTCTTCGTTTACGGATCAGCTCGCATTCTACCTCGATCCTTCGTTCGATAAATTTGGGATGGTAGCTGACCATGAAATTTTCACGGGTAGAGACATTTTTATACACAATTGACGAAACTACGTAAGTGCTCTCGTTAGCTTCTAAGACATCAGTAATGGGGAAATGAGAGACAGCCATTTCATGAATTGGTTGCCCATCATTTTCCAGTAAGCGATGCTTCCAATCGCTTCTGGGACGTTGCCACCAACTTGGGTCTTCCCGATCAATATCTTGTTTCATTTTCTTCGAGCGACCAAAGCCCACAAAATTTCCTTCTACGAAAGATTCCTCTTTTACTTTTAAAGCTTCAACAAGAGTTGGATTTGGTTCCTGGAAACTAATTTCCACTAATTCGTCTGTAGCATCGTCGATTTGTTTTGATTGCATATCTTTGGGGATAGGGATGGTGATGGTGAATTCATCGTCATCACTATTACAAGTGGCATAATCCTCTTCGTCTGACATGGTGATGCCTGGAAGAGACGGTAATGAATCCGTATCCCTGGAATGTTTTGGTTGATTTCCACTGGTGGAAGGTAAGCTCTCGATAGCTTTTCTTTTCGAAGAATCTGAAATTGAACGAGACTTTGACTTAGTTTTTAAATTCTGATCCTGTAATATTGGGGAAATGTCATCGATCCATTGTTCACGCAGTTTGATATATTTGTCGAATAAGGTTTACGTCATCTTGTGCTTTTAGATCCGATTGGCGAACTTCATCTTTCTCGAGTACAACTTTGCCTAAGAAAGCCAAACGATAGTGACCATTGCAGGTTTTAAATCCGGAATCTCGAAGACTGCTCCCAGATCTCTCACGTCCAAGGCCCGTTGTATTGGGAAATTTACTGATAATAAGAAATCATTCACTGCAAGACCTACTATGATTTTGCCTTTGCATATCTTGCGTACTCGTTCTTGACAATCGACACTATCATAATGACCGATAATTTCTTTCTCTGACATCACGTGAGCATGGGATTGGTAGTGTTTGATGGGTTCTCTTGGAATGATCACAATGTTAAGTAATGGGTCTCCTCTGAATTTAAGGATGGACACTTCATTTAATACCGATTGCAGGTGTTCTCTTGCGTGGCATAATGCGCCGCCACAAAAATAGTAAGATCGTCTTCTTCTTTACTGGACAATGGTTTATGAACAAATGATTTAAATGATTTGTAATCGTTCTCGTTGACGATATAGATCCACCGGGGTTCATTTGCCCATTTTAATTGTGGGATTTGCCGGGGTTCTAATATTTCTAGAACAATGAAGGTTTGATTTTTCAAAGCTTGTATGTTTATTCTCTTTCTTATTCTGATCACTGTTTTTAGATTTCTAACGAACTGTCTGGGTGTAATAGAATTGGTCCATTGGCTCCTGGAATAAATATAGTAAATTCCTTGTTAATTGCGTGGATTGCTATATGAGCCGTTGAAGAAGATCGATTAAATTCAGGAAAGATTTCGATGAGTCTTATCTTTTCTTGTACTGGCACTAATGTAATATACATTTGCCTCTTAGGAGAGTCTGTAAATTTGAAATTGTTGGGAATATTGGTACATTTCTCATAATACCAGTATTTACGTCCCTTGCGATTCTCGATAATAACTTGCTTCACTATTTGTCTGTATGTGCTTTTTTCTCTAGCCCCTGTATTCACAGACATGGTCCTTGTTTATACTCTCAGACAGGGTGTCGTTTCTGCATATCTACAACAAAAATAATTAAACTGAGTATCAGATATACTGATATGCCATTATTGGCTAAGAAGAAATGCATCGATCTCCCTCCATCAGGTATCAGGATGCCTGTATACAATGCTATTTTAAGCGTTAAGTAGATATATATTTTAGAATATATATAAATGAAAATATATGATATCTTTGTCCGAATTATCTGTAATTGTCATAACGTCGTCATCTGTATGCTTTCCACTCTGTCGATCGCTTGTTTAAAGTATAACTTGGTCCAAACCCCAATGGCTGCCAAGGTAGTAATTAGTGATATCACAGCTGACATTATGACCCATACCCCTACGGGTAGTTTGCCAAAATACGAGATTTACCATGCTTTACATCCACAATCTGGAGTAGTATTTACAGGTGCACATTGAATCCTAGGCTGGTGAGGCAATTGTGTCAGATGTTGCCATAACAATGGATGGATCTCTTTTGGTACAGTTTTGATCATTTCCTTGATGTTCGCATTTTTCAATCCCAATGGTATAGTTTCTGTGAAAATCTCATACCATTCGTTTGATTCCCATAATCTTGGGCTATAAAATACAACTAGCGCTGAAAATGCTACTGTATTATTTAATTTTATTCTCTAAATTAATCTACTTCTATTCAACCATAGTTCTCCGACTGAAACGAACTCTATCAACAAGTTGACTCTCACCTTTTCGTCTCCAATTATCTGTCTTCGAAAAATTACTTCATCTCCTTGATATGAAATCCATATTTTCTTTGTGTATGGTAGTGTCTGTAATAACCATCGTGATGCGAAATACCTACCCCAACACCGAAGTACATATCGGTTTACAACTACCCATAACGAGTAATCCTGTTGTGGTCGTAGATCATCGCAAACTTTCACTCTTTCATCGACGTTTAGTTCAAATGCCGAACAATATTCTTCACAGAATGAAAAACTAAACCTTGTTTTATGATCGCATGTGGTTGATATCTGAAAACTACTATGCGTTCGCACGAAGTGCAAATGTTCAATTTGTACTGCTACTGGATAAAACATTGCTGGTGCTGCAGCCTGTATTGTAGTCATTAGTAAACTACAAATGACTAAGAACGTGACACTTTTCGACACACCTCTAGACCATAATGGGTATCGGTTCTCTGAAGTATCCGATATAATAGGTTTTGGCCTCTCCTTGAGTTTTGGAATTTCCGTCTTTTGTTTGATCAACTTTTCTTTATCCTCGACTGGCACTGTACACTTTTTACATCGATTTGCATGTACCTTTAATAGGTTCCGCTTTTCGATTTGCTACTAACTGTTATATCAAATTTGTGTCAGTGGTTTTCAGGACTTCATAAGGACCTTTAAAATTTCGCATTAACTTTGGGGATAAGCCTTTCTTATTGTAATGGCTTTCCAACATTACTTTATCTCCCACCAATATTTGATGGTCTTTTTTGCTTTCGACGCTTCTTGATTATACTTGAGGCTTTTGTCCATGCCTCTTGCATTCGTTCTCTCATCTCCAGGAGATATTCCTTTTGGCCTAAGTATTGTGCAGCTTTCGGATAGAACAACAAATCTACCGGCATTTTACTTTGTCTTAAATACATCAAGTAAAATGGAGTTTGTCCCGTACCTTCGTGGACTGCATTTCGATAGGCGAATAGACATGATGGAATATGTACATCCCAATCTGTCTGGCCTGAATTGACATATGAAGCGAGCATATTAGCTAAAGTTCCATTGAACCTTTCGACTAACCCATCAGTTTGTGGGTGATATGGCGATGTGTTTAATTTCAAGATACCGAAATAATCATTGATACCTTTTAGCAAATTGCTCATGAAGTCCGCTCCTCTAACTGTTAGTAGCTTAGTAGGTACTCCATACCTAAGAACTATCTGTTCGACAAAAATTCTGGCCAAAGTGTCTGCTTTATGATTTGGAATTGGATATTCTTCTGGCCATTTCGTTAGATAATCGCAGAAAACTAAAATATATTTGTTTCCGCTATTTGACTCTTTAAAAGGTCCTAACACATCTATTTCCGCCATTTCCATAGGTAAGGATGGGACCGGCATAGGTTTCATTGGCATATGTGGTTTCTTGCCCGTGTTTCTCCGAGTGATATAGACCTTACATGTCTGATACCATTGTTTTACATCAGCTTGCATTGAAGGCCAGAAATACTTCTGCTTCAATCTTGATAACGTTTTCTTGAGGACAAGTGACCACCAAGTGCTCCGTCATGATATTGTAATATGAGTGCCTCTCTATATTTCTTAGGCACCATTATAACAGTTTTCGCGTACGTCTATATATTTGACCAATCCATCTTCGAGGACAAATTTCTCACTATTTTTCTCCGAAGACTTTGTAAAATCTGTCGGTATATACTTGGCTTCTAAGGGTTGTCGAATTGTGTTAATTTCCTCATCTGATTTTTGCGCTTCCATTAAATCTGCTACTCGGTTGACTTCTCTGGTCAATGCGAGGATAGTTCCTTCCAATGTTCCTTCTTTAAAATCTTCAACTTCATCACTTTGCTCCATTCTGGACAATGCATCAGCATTCCCATTATTATTTCCTTTTCGGTAATGCATCTCAATATCGTATGGCTGTAATATCAAAGCCCATCTTACCAACTTGAAAGTATCCATCAAATGCTTAGTTAACCATTGCAGGGGCCGGTGATCGGTATAGACAATGATTTTTTGTCCCCACAAATATGTTCGGAACTGGCTTATAGCGTACACAATTGCTAGTGCCTCTAACTCAATCACAGTATAATTTTTGTCATGTGGTTTCAAACCTCTGCTTGCATAAGCGATGGCATACTCGTCTCCAGGGTCATCTTTCTGACCTAGCACAGCACCAATGCCCCGAGTGCTGGCGCCTGTCATCACTAAGAATTGTTTGTCAAAATCTGGAAATCGCAAGATTGGTGGTTCCAAGAGTAGCGTCTTAAGCAAATCAAATGCTTCCTGTTGCTCCGTACTCCAAACAAATTTTACATTTTTACCCTCTAATTGCGTAAGAGGTTAGGTAAGAGGTTATTACCATACAATAATCATTACATAATCTCACTGAGCTATCTTTCTTAGCGACCACTATCATAAGTGATTGATATGGTGACTTGCTATGTCTGATAATAGCATTCTTTAACATTAGTTTCACTTGTTTATCAACTTGATCTTCAAGACTGAACGGAATCCGGTATGGTCTTAATTTTATTGGTTTTGAGTCTGTAAGTACAATTTCATGTTCTAGCAAATTCGTTTTTCCCAAATCATATTCGTGCTTTGCGAATACTTGATCATATTTTCTCAGTAAACGATTTACTTGAATATTCTCTTTCAACTTAAGAGCTTTACTATTTGCTGTTGGAGCATCGTAATATTCAATGTCCTGTTCTCTTTGCTCCTTTTGTATTGATAGAATTGAACCTTGTTCGGTGATCGTTGATCCATCTGGTTGAGATATCTTTCCCACTCTAGTATCTTGATATAATTTTAATGGTTCAATATCTAAATTGGCTACCCGAATTGGTATTCTGCCATTTTCGACTTTAGCTACACTGTACGTGATAGGTACATTATACTTTTCTGAGAAACTAGTGTCTGGTTCAAATAATACTTCTCCTTGCCAATGTTTATCGACTGCTACAAAACACACTGTTTCTGCTCGGGCAGGGATCATTGTGGTATGATCCATAAACGCTGTTTCGTCATTATAAATTTTCCTCTTTCTCCCAAGGGATCGGACTAATAAGCCTGGCGCAATGAAAGACAACTCCTTTTAGTTTCTTTAAAACGTCCATTCACAATAGACATTCTGCTGGGAAATTGCGCATAACGATAACATCATGATGTAATTCTTGATCACATAACTTTATTTGACATGATAACATTCCAATGATATTCAATCGTGTTCCAGTAGCGCCTGTGAGACGTACTATTGGTACTTGCAAGGATTCCAATTCCTTCTGATTCAGCAGTTTAGCCTCGATAATAGTGCTATCTGCTCCCGAATCTATCACTGCATTTATTGTATGTCGATTAACTCTTATCTTTATCATTGGCTTCTTTGATAAATCTGTCTGTCTGTCTACCATAAATATCGTACCATGGGAAATTCCGATATTATTCGCTCTGTCTCTGTCGACATCCGACTGATTTGTATCAGTGAATTGTGGATCATAAACTTTTAATTTCAGATTTGCTTGTTCTGCTTTCATTTGTTCCCATTTTATTTGCTCTAGAGATTCTACTGGATATTGTACTCCTTCAACCTTGGTAGAGTTGATGGAACAAATTTTTCCACTTTTGGAGCTGTAGGCAAAGTTCTTACATTTGGAAGTTCAAAATACCTTGGAGATCGTTTTAATATAGGTGATAATATCCCGCACTTTAATTCTGAACCATCGTATTCGGCTTCTGACTATAGACTTCTATCGAAAATTTGTTTTGAGACTTCATAAGGTGGTTGGTAATCTTTAAATGGAGCTCTACTTCGATGAAAATTCGGTTTTTTGTTGTTGGTTCTTTTTTGCTCTCTACTTTGTCTACTTGATCTATTATTTGAACCCACTTTACCTCCTCCCTTTGAATTGTTAATCCCGAAAACTCGGATTATCCTCCATTTTGATTCCCACAACTTCATGTTTGATTAGACCTTTATGATTGATTTGTTTTATCTCTCTTCTATGATGTTTAAAAACCATAAATTCTGCACACATAGGACACAATCCTAGTAGCAATTTCCATGACCAGCCGCCTATTTTGAATATACTATAAGTTGGTAGTAACTGAGTGATGATTAACTTCAAGATCATAAATATTGCATATATTCCCGAGATCCTGCAACGAATTTACCGAAATTGGTAAATCGTCCACAAATCTTCATCATCACATTTTTCGCAACTTCTTTATAATGTGCTGGTCCGAATAGCAGATTGTAATCTGGCTGCATTTCGTTGGCCTGGTATATGGTTCTGATAATCTCGGTTATACCTCTTTTTCGAATTTGCGCGAATAGCAAGGTTCGTCTTGCTTCTTCCATATCATTTGGTGTATATATCCCACCGAGAGATAATTCATCCATCGATTTGAATTCAGCGTTTTCTGTTAATTTAGCCGCTTCCAGCGTTTCGATCTTTTGTCTAATTGGCTTTCTATCAGGTAACGATATCCACACATTGTTTACCTTATATAAGGGTGACATTGCTGGATTACAAATTGTTGTCTGACGCTTTTCTTTTTCCTCCAAAAATTTCCTTGTTACAGGCATAACGAACCGCAATTTGCCTTGGTAAGATACTAGTAGTTTCAGTGTACATTGATTAAAACGCGCCAATTGTACCTCTACTGGTTTACACGGATAACTGTAGATTGCTTTTCCCATGATTCGTCCGAACATACCATCTTTCAATATCATTGGAGTAACTAGAAATTGCCAATCTATTTCTGATTATCTGTCGGTTCATTCTACATTCATTTAGAATTACTTCTCTGTACATTTCTTGGACTTGACCCTGTAGATCATGATATAAGTAATCGACTTTATTGTTTATATAGTTGGTCAACTTGATGTCTTTGGCATGCAATGGCTTTGCTGCGGGTAGATACTGTTTAAATAGGAAAATGCCTTTGTAGTTTGTTTCTTACATTTGTTTTCCACATTTTATTTTCTTTTCTTTTCGGACAAGCCTTATATCTTCCGTTTTTTCCTCAGATACTAATACGACAGGAGTATTCTCGCCGGTGATATCCTCCTTTTCCGTTTACTTGATTCTTTTTAATGTTTCAGTTTTATCCCACACTTGTTCTCGACTAGGTGCATCTTTATATCTCGTTCCATTCAATTTTGTGAACAAGATTTTCTTTAACATCGACATCTCACAATGATCTCTCATTGCGTCGTATAACAGCGTGGCTGTTCCCGTTTTACAACTGGAAAATCGTGAATTACATTGAGAATGAGAATTTTCCTGAAGACACCTCGAAGGTTCCCTCATATTCTTTCAATTCCACCGAATAATCTTCAATATCTACTACATAACTTACTAAGTTATTTCCTCGTAGTTTCTTTCTCCCTTCGCATCGTTACCCCCATTGTTTTGCCAACTTCTGCTGGAAGTGATACTTCACTGTCTATTTTCACTGTTCCAGTCCGGAAAGCATCAAGACAGTCTTCCGGTAATATTGTTACTGGCCTCGGAATTAGTTTTGCCGATAGGAAAGCTGAGTAACTGTGACTACCACAATAATACTCGAACGAGGCTTTTTGTACCCGACACTCCTTCACATTTGTTCGATAAAATTCACTTTCTTGATAGACATAATATTCTACTAACTCTCCCTTTTGTATTTTCTCGGGGTAGGCCTATTTACACTCGAGTGCGTCAACCAACGTGTAAATTCGAGATAACTTTGGATTACTACAACCAAACACTGTCAACGCGTTTGTCTGTCTCAGTATTCCCAACATCACTAAAAACATCATAATCATGCTTGATACACTCCCAGTTCCCAGTGTTCCATTTTCAACAACTTCTGGTACAAATTCATACTTTGGTTTTGACGAATGATGTCCATCCCAAAATCTATGCCTTTTCATTCAATCATCTAGATGAGGCTCAATTATTTCGATCATTTTGTCTATCTCATTATCCATACATCTCTCATCGTCTTCCATCTGAGTTAAAGTGTTTTGAATCATACATCAGCTAATATCGTCACAATCTTTCCTTTGTCTAGCCCTTTTTTAGTACTCTTTTCAATGAACCTCTGTATCTCAGCCTGTGAGATGTTTTTGGGCATCTTTTTCATCAGCCCCTCGTATAGATAATGTTACATAATCTACTTCAATTCCCTTTATTGGTTTCACTCGCAAATTTGGTTTAATCTGCCCAATGATTTGTCTCAATCTCTGCCATAATAAAGATTTCTCAGGGATGTCATTAAGCCAAGTAATTAAGCCAAGTAATGTAGAATCTTGCAGTGGACTTCATGAACATATTTAAATTCCCAAAAATCTCTACAAATGAGCCAAGATGATGAAATTATTATTATCATTATTATGAATTACAATATTTGGTACATTGATTCTGTATTTAAACATTTTTAAAGTTATTTAAGTTTATGTCTAAAAAAAATAATTATATTGAAAATTGGTTCCTTTTTTGTTTAAATTAGGAGTTTTTTACAAGAGGTGTAGTCGAGTGAACTATATTAAAATTTGTTTTTTACATTACCAGCGTGTTACCGTCGATCCCAGCCAAGGCCACTTCGTCACTGACCGTTCCGGTAACTTCCACCATCAGCCCCGTTCAGTCAACCTCCCGGAAGCGTAAGCGCCTTACTCGTGCCGAGCGCTCGAAGAAACGTCGGGACGAAATTGCGGCCATGGAAACCAACTTGTTTGCTGTCCCAGATATGGGGAGAAAGGGCCGCTGCTCAACGCAATCCAGTCCAGTATTTCCCAATACCGGGTGAATACCTGCTTCCACCTCTAGGTTGCTCCTTGATCCACATTTGGAGATGGATGTCACCGCTCATTTAAATGAATCCGACGAGTTCTAATGAACAGGCCGTATCGGTAATTGTCAGAGTAACGTTCGTGATCTGACTAACCACTCACCTTGCGTGGTGATTGTATTGTCTTCTGTAATTTCTCTGCATAGCCTGTAATGTGTGTTTGAATGTATGAACATGCTGCCTGTAATAGTCTCAATATAATTTTGTGTCGTATGTCTCTGTTTGCCTTGAGGGTGTTCAGGGATGATAGAACATTCCAGTTTGACAGTCGCGTAAAAGAAAGAAAGTGATTAAAGCAACCTCAATTGGACCAGAGACGTATCAGAATATTGACCTGATTTAATAAGTCCTTCTAACGGCATTCTAAAACCCGAAAGGTGAATATCATGAGGAGTAGTCTTAACACATTGAATTGTGTGTTAAATAATAGGAAGATGGTTGGTGGTAATTTCTTTAAGAGGGGGAAGTGTGTAGATATTGGCGTTTATCTCACTCCCTGCCTGGCGCGGTTGGAGTGGCCATAGCGTGTTTTTATATAAAATATAAAAATCTCCCAAAATAAAAATCACATAAAGTGAAGCAAATTTCCTGTTGCATGAGTTTTAGTTGCATGTTAGGTTATTGCAGTTGTGTTTGTTTAAGATCATCAATTTATTATATAGGGAACGCCTCTTGTTAAATGGATTTAAAATGTAATAATGTACAGAAAACTCGAAAATCTTATCGTAATCATCGAAAACTTGAAGCAGTGAGCTATGTCAAAACGTATGACAATGCGGCGGCTAAAGAGTTTGGAACAGACGAGTCAAACATCCGGCGATGGATAAAACAAAAGCCTGTTATTAAAGTAATGCATCCGAAGACGCTACTGTCGGTCCCGAAAAGAATTTTGACCGAAATTGCCGGCACGATTGAGGAAATGGATTATCTCCAGATGCAATGAAAATAGAGGAATTTCAATCACTGGACTTCGTTTGAAAGCGAAAAAATTGGCAAAACATTTAAAAATCGATGACTTCAAAGGCAGCAAATGTTTGTGTTTTCTGTTCATGAAAAGATACAACTTATCTATAAGAGCCATTACGTCTATTGGACAAACGTTATCAGAAGATTGGGAAGAGAAAGTGGCTGTTTTTGTGGTTTTTGTCTAAAATGCAATCAATGGATGAAGTCTCCATCAGTTTCATATACCCAGTGGTTTCACAGTTGAGACAAAAGGATCAACTGTTGTTAAAATCACCACTACTGGCAATGAAAAGTGCAATTTTACTGTTGTTTTGTGTGCTACAGTCGATGGTGTAAAATGCAAACCTTTAGTAATTTTCAAACGAAAAACCATTCCGAAAAAGTCTTCCCTAAAGGAGTTGTTGTCACAGCAAACGAAAATGGATGGGTTGATGCGGATATGGTCAGCTATTGGTTAGAAAAAATTTGGTGTAAACGTAAGAATTCATTTTTTAGCCAGAAATCAGTTTTAATGTATGATTCGGCTCGACCTCACATCACAGAAGAAGTCAAAGGAAAGGGGAAAAAGTATTCACAATTCCTGGAGGACTGACATCTAAATTACTACCACTGGATCTAAGAGTTAATAAATCTTTTAAAATCAAAATGCGTGAGAAATGGAAGGACTGCATGGTCAATAGTTACCATTAATTCACAAGTTTGGATCAATCAAAAGAGCGTCTTATGCTGAAGTATGTCTATGGATCGACAAATGTTGGTGTGAAGTAACCGCGGTTTCCATTTAAAATGGATTTAAAAGCCGCAAATATCTGCGGATGTCCAACCGAAGCGCTAACAACTGTGATATCTCGTTCCATTGATAGCGAAAAAGAAATTCCAGATATTTTGGACGAGGTGTTTAAACTCTTTAATATTGAATCTGACGAGGAACTTGATGGATCTAATAATTAAATATTGATTTTTAAAAATGAATAACTTTTTAATAAATTGATTTTGTGTATAAGCCGATATTCTATTTTTTCTTTTCCAAAACTTTTTTCCTTCGATAAGCCACGGCTTATAAACAAGAACTTAGGGTAATATACTTTTGATAGTTTTTGAATATTCAAAAGCGACAAAAAATATTCTTTTAAAAATGTATGTATAAACAATATAAAAATAAAACAGTCCGTCTTAATTAGAGAAAACATTCGTTAAAGCTATTTTCGGTAAAGAAAACATGATAAAGCCACAGAAACAGAATTTTATGCAAGGTCATCAAAATACAAAATTTACCACAAAAACTCAAGAATAAAATTTAGGTTCAGAATTAATTAAAAATTATAAAAAATTGATATTGTCAGTATGGATTTATGAGCAGGTAACAAATGAAGAGACGAATACAAATATAATAATATTAAATCAATTTAGAAAATGCAGATTAATTTATTTATTTATGCAATCAAATCAATTTATTTAAGACCAAAATCACCGAGCTTGAAAGATTGGTGGTAGTCAAAGTAAAATGAAATAAAATAATTTGTTGAGGACTCTTTGATTCCTTTAGAGTCAATAATCTAATGTGAAACTGAATTACGATAAAAGAGTCCTATAAAAGAACAATAACGTAGCGTAATGACATAAAGATTGAAGAGACAGCGAAACAACGACTTTTCGATAAAGGAGACAGAGAGAGGAATTTGATTTAAAGCTAAATCAGATTAATTTTCTTCTTAAGATTGTTTACTTTAGTTCAACCTGCCCGATTATCAAGTACAAGTTTTATTATCCCAGTGAAAAATGAGAACTAGAATGACTACGTGGGACACATAAAATGTACTCTGTTTCTGAATTTTGATCGATAACACGAGGAGTTGGAATAAAAAAGTCTGTCCTGCCGAATAATAATTATGTCTCAAACAACTAAACGTACTATTTTAAAACATTGGAAATGGCACAGATAAGTCGAAATGATAAAATACAAAATTCATTCTAGTTAACTCGAAATTATTGAAAATTATTCAATTTTTTATGCATAAATTTCAGTTAAATTCTCAATTAATCAAAAATAAAGCGATGAGCATCAGTCTATATAACGATTCAAGATTGTTGTAACTGAATTGCAGTATACTTGCGAATGCATTTTTTTTCAAACTGAGTGATCGTCTTGCAGAATTTAAAAAAAACCTGAAGATCTCTTTTCATAAACATGAAGATCCGCCATAGTATATTCACATTCCTGAGTAAGAACAATGTAACAATAAGGGCAGAGAAATGATTTTCAAATTGAAAAAAAGTCAGCATTTGAGTTTAAGGAGCTTTCAAGGTAATGCGAATTCTGGTAAAGAAAGAAGTGGTAACAGTCAGAAAGATGACATTGATAGACAATTAAATATTGAATGATTGAAATGAAAAGTAAACAAAAAGGATCTTTTTAAAGCTCTGTAAAAACAAATTGTTTCAAATCAACTTAAACAATTATATTAAACACCTGGTTTTCGTTTGTAATTTTCCAATAGTTTCCAATTCAGATGCATTCACCATTAGAACAAAAAAAATGGTTTTAAAAATTTTTTCATTTACCATTAGAAGAATATGCCTCTTAGTTAAATAATAAGACTCTTTCTTCTCTTTGTTCGTTGTTCGTTACATGAAATAATTATTTTAAAATTTAACCATAAAGAAAAACCTTTAATTTTTCTTTACAAACTTTTATTAAAACCTTTATAAGCTCTTAATAAAAACACGAGAATTAATAATGCTCGAACTTCTTGCAGAACCTAAACACATTTAATTTAAAATTTCAGCCCCGTAAAAGATCCAATTTCTATTTTTCATTAGAACTTAAATTTTTATCCACAGTTTTAGGCTTTTTTGTTTGTTTCGAGGGCATTTTTGCTATTATAGAGCAAGTGTTTATAAAAAAGTTATAAGATAATTAAATACTGCCAAACATTTTTTATTAGAGTGACACACTAACAAGTCACAAAAATAGTTAACACAAAATATCCACATAAAAGTTCATTGATTTGTGTAAACCCTTTAATCGAACTGGAAGAACTATCGCGAAACATCCAGGCCGTATGATTGTAAACAATTGTGACAATTGTCAATATAAAGTAATAGAGCGCATAAACCTTTGTGCGAAACCTGCTGGTTTTTCAGGTGAAATATACAAACAACTTAGTCTGACTTTAATAGCACTACGAAGTGAAATCTGTCAAGCATGTACCCACAGTATTAAGCCAAATCATACAGTTCTTTAAATGCATTTTCGCAACCGAGTAAACGTCTGTAAGTTACATAGGTTTTAAAATAGATCTATATTAGTTTTGTCATTTAACAGATAATGGCAATAAATTTTTTTTATAAGAATAATACATTTTTAAACAGTAAATTGCTTTATATTTTATACTAAAATTTTTGTAATTTGAAAATTTTCGATCCATTTAAGATAAATTTGTCATTTTCAAAAATTGTTTTATTGAATCACGCATTACAATAAATGTTTCTATTCGCTTCACCTTTAAAATATGTAAACATTAATTGTTTAATTAACATTTTAATGTAGAGCTTAATTTACAAGATAAAATAATCAAATTTAAGTTGCTGCGAATAGATTTTAAGTAAGTAATTTCATAAATATTAAGATATATTTAAATTATTCTATATAGATTTATTTTATTCCCTAAGGTAGGTCTCCATTTTATTTGGTTAATCGAAATAAGTAATTGAACACAATACAGGTACATTTAAATTTTTTACCATAAATTTATATTTAGTTTTGAAGAGAATATATACTTAATATTGTAAATAATTTATACTGGTTTTCAGTTTATGATTTCATAAATTATATTATAAAATATTTGTCTTTTGTAATAATTAATATTCTTTTTATTGAAACTTAAAATATTATAAAACAAATAATCAATTAATAATCAATTACTAGTTCTTTATGTATAACCAGAAATTATATATTTGAAAATTGTTCATTTTTAACTTGTTATTTGTTTTTGGCATTTAGAGCATATCAATTAAAATGATTAATATATTCAAAGATTTTTATATCAAAAAAATTAGGCTACGCATATTTGATTCTAGACTTGTATGTTGGAACTGTGAATGTATTCATAGACAATTAAAAAATAGAATGATCTCAAATTTACAATAATTATATTAGTAAATCATGTTTAAATCATTATTACAGTTAACTCCAATAACTGTTTTAATTCATTTAGTGGTCATGACCGTTATTTCAGGTGAAATTTTTCATATATTTATAATGTGGATCTTTTAATTTATTCCGTTAATTTAAATAGGGAAAGTTTAGTACAAACACTATTAAAAACAATACAAGGAATTTGTTAACCAATAAAATGTTCCAATTTCCGGAATTTTTGACTTTGACCCAGTCCGAATCCTTGTGAATATGGGCAGCTAGACCCTGGATTCACCAAATCTGAGGATCGTAACTAAGGAAATATATAAACCTAATCCAAAGTAGATTGTTTTCCCATTGATTTATGTGAAATCAATCATAGTCTTCGTTACTTCTTCCCATTTTCTTAGTTCCATGATAGCAGAATTAGCCATAGGTCTATTTGTGATTTGCTCTTCATCTCCAAAGGAAATATCTTACTGGACTTTATTAGCTTCTTCGTCAACAAGAGCTTCCAGT
>CAUHTR010005678.1:0-14275 GCA_959609185.1 Schmidtea polychroa | reverse complement strand
ATATGGTGTTTTGAAGATTTTTCTTCACAGTACATTTAATTGAATATGACTCTCCTATTTTCGGGTTGTTTGAATATTCAATTGCGATGGAGCAGCCTTCATTATCTCAGCATAATTGTTGATTTGTTTTTGACATATCTTTTGACTGGACGTCTGTGATCCGACGATGAGTAGACATATCAGCAGCTGCTTTATAATATTTATCATTTGTAATAAATATTCGATATAGAGGTGGAGCAGTTCATTGTTTTGTTGGGTATTTTGTTAAGTCGGTATCTCTGTCTGACTCCTTTGTGTTCTTTTCGAAATTAAGTAAACAACCCAACCCAAAAATCTTTATTTGAAACTAATACAGTTACACTTTGGTTACACTTTTTATTAATTCAACTACACTTGATACAACCCTTTTTTTGGTATGCACTTTTCAATACAACTACGAATATTACGCAGGGATAAATCTTCCAACGGGAGATGTCCCTTTCTTGTACGTTCGATTTAAATTATTCAATTGATACTAACTTCAAAGTTTTCTTAGTTACTCTCGCTAAACTTCTCGTTTTTTTTTCTTCGATTAACTGACAATTCTGTTTTCTTGCCGGTCGCTTTTATACCTATTTTACTTTGTCAAATTAGTCTGTATCCAACTTCCCTCCGGGCTTCCTCTTACCGCTCTAATTGCTTTGAGGAATTAGC
Organism: Schmidtea polychroa; assembly: GCA_959609185.1. Taxonomy (NCBI): domain Eukaryota; kingdom Metazoa; phylum Platyhelminthes; order Tricladida; family Dugesiidae; genus Schmidtea; species Schmidtea polychroa. Next base: position 13,582 of record CAUHTR010005678.1, on the reverse strand, counting down.
TCGTCTCCTTTGACGGCTCGCCCCAATTTAATTTTAGTCGGCTGATTTAATTGCTTTTTCCAATTTGATTGATAATTCAGGTTCTCTCAAATCGCTCGGGTTTTCCATTGTCTCGGATTTCCCATTAGCTCGGGTTCCCCATTAGCTCGGATTTCCCATTAGCTCGGGTTCTCCATTAGTTAATTAATTTTTAATTAATTTTTGTTTTTGTAATTCATTCCTTCTAGGGACCCCAATTGATTTTATTTTATTATAGTTGAACTCGTCTCATTATTCGGCATCCGCCATACCAGTTTCCCCCGGAAAATATTCATTTTTAATTTTTTGATTTTTTTAAATTAATATTTTGTACTTTAAATTTTTATTGTGAATTTGGTGTTTTTATTGATTTTTCACCTCATTTTGTAAATACATTTTATTTGTACAAATTGTTATGATTCCAGAGCTTTGAATACATTTTATTTTCTGTTTTAAATTTGAAATTCGATCTAATATTTCCATTAGATGAACTTTGAACATTGATAGCACAGAAATATATGAAGAACAGAAAGATTGATGTTGATGCGATGATACGTCTGCTATAGAGGTGAGGCGGTTCCATGTTCCACAAATTGTTACAATTCAAGAGTTTTGAGTAGATTTTTTTGTTAGTTTAGAAATAAAAGATAGCAGATAATTATAATATTTGTACAACGTAATTTATTTTTATTTCATCAATAATACATATGTAATTTTAATTTAAATAATTAAAAAAATTAAATGTACATGTTTCAGGCATTACAGGAAGTGTTTTTTTTAATTTTCAAAGCGAAAAACATGTTATACATTTGAAATAAAAACTTATTTATTCCAAATCGAAATATATTCCAATGACCTGGTATTCATCTTCAGTTAATCTTCAAAATCCTTACTTACTCTTTCACAGACAAAATAATGACGTCATATAATTATACGCGCCATTTATTTTCAAAATCCCAAGTCCTTCACTTGAATGTTATTGCATGCGTTCGAATCAAAATTATTATTAACTAATAATAACATCTTACAATTGTAAATTATATAATTATTTAAAATAATCATAGTAAGCATTGAGCGTTACAGAATCAGTGAGTGAGTGAGTGAGTGACCTGGGCTTTTATATATATGATATTATTTTTAATAGAAATTCTTTTATTTTTTTGTTTCATTGCAAATTTATTTATGTTCAATAATATTACTTAAATTTTTAAATCGACTATGTTGCTTAGTACAGAATATTATTGAAAAACACAACTATTAATTAATTAATTGGCTAATGGAAAACCCGAGCTAATGGGGAGTCTGAGCGAATGGAGAACTCGAACGACGAAGAAAAACCGAGTGTGAAATTTGGGAGAATAAACAAACTTTGAATTTAGAGTACAATTATCTAAACAGTCGATAAACGAGGGTAAACAAAAGAATTGGAATTATTAAAGAGTCAACAGAAATAACTAATTATAGAACGATAACTAAGGAAGTCAAAATCAATTAGGTCAAAACGGAGCAATTACAACGATTATGGTAGTATATAAGGAAACTCCAAATTCAGATAATCGGCAATAGCCTCAGGTAGGGAAGAAGAAACCGACAATAGGAATTTGAGGAACAAATTCAAGAACTGAAAAAGGAATTATAAGAGGAACTAAAGATTTAGAAAAGGAGTATTAAACGAGTTCGGATCAAAGAACAGAATATCAAATAAAAAGGTGAAACTTATTTTTAAATCGCACAAGGTCGATACTTTCCAGAGCGAGGTTAGATCAGGAATTGTGAACAAAATAGTGATTAACTAAAAGTTGTTATCATTTATTGAGAATTGTAAATTTGCTATAAAACAAATATACGTTGAGAGTTTGTGTTTATCAATTTTTGGGATACGTGTGATCCGAGTAACCAACGGTCGACTTTTTATCATCATAAAACCCAACAAAGTTAAACAAATGCAAATTCCTTGAAAGTGTCTCTTAAATCATTTGTAACTTAATTAAGATACAAATTCTATTTTTTATCATTATGACTTTAGATCAACTAATTTTATTTTCCTATGTAACACAAAATTTCGGTAGTGCCTTTATCAACTGTCTTTATTGGACGATTAATCGTTTCACTATAATTGTAATTTTTATTTCATTTTTATTTATTTTTTAATAACATATAATGAAATTATTTAATCATTAAATATTCTTCTTATTTTTTTTGAAAATGAAAACATCAAAACAACTTCCTTTTATTTTGATATTAATCAAATTTCATCAAAAAGAAGCTTATATTAATTACAAAGATAAAGAATATTTTATTATACCTTAGAGAATCATGTAAAACAATTGAAAATAAAATGTCTCGAAAAATTTACTAAATTAAATTAAAGATTTTGACAAAAATTATAAGTAAAAAACATATTCACTTTTAGGATTCAGTTTTATTAATTTATTGGAATTATTTTTGCATGTGAATGAAACGTATTTCTAAAATGTAATTAATTTTTAAATATTTAGATGGCCCTTATTACTTCGTTTTGTTATGTAACCATTTCATAGTCCAATAGTCTTCCTTTTTCAAAATTTTTGTAATTTTTATAAATTAGGCTGTTCTTGTTATTCTTAGTCGTCATCCTTATTGACTACTTTATGTACTGTTGCCCTCTTCTCTAATACGTGTTCTTGATATAACTTTATGTTGAGTCTTTTCTTAAACTCATTATGCTCGTGTTGACTCGTGTATGTTGTTTAAGTAATCTATGGTTACTGATATGCTTATCATCAAATCTTCTCTAAACGTCTTCATGATTATTTTATTTTATCATAGGTATATTCCCATGATAACAATCATGTAGATAATATACGCAGTGGCTGAAATTTATTGAGCAAGTGAGCCTCGTTACTATAACTAATCCTCATTGCATTTCAATTTTGGTTTCATTACTGGCGATAGAAGGTTTTACGTCTCTTTATCGTTCTATATTCATTTATGGAAATATTGATTTTTGGTGTCTTTTATTTATCTAGTCCTCCTTGATCGATATTCTTCCCTTCAACAACCGGAGCAGGGATTTGTCCTTATTTCATGTTTATAACTTAATCTTAGACTATTATTCAGATTTTTTTGCGCAATGTTCTACCTACATTTGATGAAATTACTTATTTTTTCACTTATTGGGACATTTATCCAGAAATTTATTACCATTCTGTCTATAATCAATCAAAAATCTAAATTCGCCTTTCAAATTTTAAACTATCTAACCACTCTAGAGACTTCCACTGTTTTCAAGAGGCTAGCTATTCTCCGCTTCTTCAGCCTTATCTCTGACAGATTTCGAGATATGCCCTGTTTTTCCTTTTTCGTGTTGTGCCGCATTTTTCTGCAATTTCGCTATCTTTGACAAGCTGTCATGATACGGCTTTCCCCATATTCTAGTTTTTCTGCAATTTGAATTTCCACCTTCGTTTGTACTTTTTGAGATTAACAATGATCTTTGTTTTAATTTCTTGTTTGTTTTCTTTTATTTGATTTTTCTTTCTCATTTTTCATTTCTTTTTATTTCTATTTTCTTCTCAGAATTCCTATAGATCGTCCCATTTGTCATGACGATTTCCTCAAGGTAATTTACATATTTATTGTGCTATTTATCATTTAGATATCCTCAACATTTGCAAAGCAGTATTTTCCGTGGTAACTCAAAGAAACCGGCGAAAATTCGAATTTTCAAACTAATCTGTTAATCTATAAACGCAGGCTTCGAATGTTTACTTCTTTACACATAAAGGAAGTTATTGTCGTGTGGAAGGATTCTAAATTGTGTTGCAATTAAGACTTGAATTACTTAGTTTATAATCTAAGACCTAGTGTACTAGATAGAACAACGCCAAGGGACACCATACCAATGGGGTTACACTTTATTTGATGGAGTTTGCTGTTGCCATTTTTGAACTGAATTGGTCAGCTGAATTCACCACAATGGTGGCACAAAAATGGCTTCAACTCAAAATCTAACACTATGATTTTGAAAAATTCTGCAAATTTTAGATATTTAATCTACTATAAATTTTTTTTATAAATTGATTTTATATAAATGGACTTAAATAATTAAAAATTTTTATTCGTTTTCAATTACTTAATACAGTGGTTCTCAACCCGTATTCCGCGATTAAGCTTCCAGTGTTCCGCGAAAGAATGGCATTTTATCTTTAAATTCGCATTTAAAATACATATCATCAAAAACCTCAATTAATTTTTTTATAAGATGATCCAATAAGAAAGCCGTTACACAGATATATAAATATACAAATATAAAAGTGTTTCTATTGCTTGTTATTGTTGCGCGTGATATTTTCTTTGCTTATAAAAAGGCATTGTTTACTTTTACAACAGATTTATAATAATTTGTGATTGGTCACTCATTGTCGACAAGTATTTTTTTGTCAGTGTTCCGCGTAAAAAAAATCATGTGAATGGTGTTCCGCGCTTTTATATTAATTGAGAACCACTGACTTAATAGATATTATAAAGCGATGTTTTTGATTGATGGTTCTTTGAATATATAATTACGGTAAATTTAATGATATATATTAATCCTAAAACAAATTCTATAAAGTTTATAGTATAAACTTTTATAGGTTTACAAATAATGTTTACTTAAATTTAATAAAGTTGTGATTGTTATATTTAAAGCGATATTGATGAAAATAAAAGTTTTAGTTAATAAATTCATTTCAATAAAAGTTTGTTTAAAAATTTCAAAAGCAAAAAAATGTTTATAAACAGTTGCCATTACTTTAAAAGTGAAATTAAATATCCGAAAATAACTAAATAATTAATATTGTTTTTAATCTTTTATAATAAGATTATAATATATATTAAATAATTAACTAGGAAAATTATTAATTTTTGGAAAATGATAAAATTTTATCCGCATATTTTATATTTTAGATTTAGTAATTTGATTACAATAAAACTTGAAGATGACATCATCTTCTGAAGTTATGTCTGTGGAAAATACAGATAAAAATAAACAACCTCTGGTTGATAGTGATAAGCGATTTTTAATTCGACAACAATTATATTATTTGTTTCATGCATCGAAATGTACTCGTTTAGCTTACACGACTGGTAAAGGTGATTGTCATAACCAACATTGTATAATGATGCGAAGTGTTGTGAAGCATATTACGAAATGTCAGTCAGGAAAAGATTGTAAATTTCAACATTGTCCGTCATCTAAAGAGATAATAAAACATTGGAAAAATTGTAATGACGTTGAATGTCAAGTATGTGCACCATTAAGACCAAATAATAATTTAAGAAAATCTGTTAGTAATAAGCCTAAAAATAATGGAATATCTAATTATAACGATCAATTTATTAATGACAAGGAATTAAATTGGCGTAATACCATACTTTCGATTCGTCCAAATTTTTTGGTGAAATTAACAGATGAACTTATACCAGTTAAAGTTTGTGAAGATGTAAAAAACCATTCTGGATATATTGACGTATCTAATTATGTTAAAAGTTTTGAATTTGAAATTTTTCAAAAGGCAATTAATATCAATGATTATTTATATAAATTAGCCGAAAAATTTGCAATGGTTTATCAACTGCTTTTATCAAAACGAAATCCTAAAGAGAATGAAATTATTTTGACGCACAATATTGCAAATAATCCAACTAAACAAATAGAGAAATTCTTTCAATTGATTAAATCAGAATTTGATAAATTCTTTATAGCTTTCAAAGGTAATCTCAAAGATAATTTGGAATTCGGAACAATCAAAAAAGAATTAATAGCAAAAGAAATTCCTATGACACCTGACCAAAAATTGCCATATGAATCCTATATAAAAACAGAATCATGGTCAGAAAATGAAATTGGTTCAAAACGGGAATTATTAGACAATTCTCCAAATGTCACAACTAATTCCACTCCTATCAAATTGCCAGTGACTCAGCTATCTACCGATGTGAAAATGTCACCGGATTCTACTTCCACTCCGAATAAAGACCACACAAATGCCCACAAAAAATGGTTCAATGAAGAATTATTGGAATTATTCTCTGAAATCCATCAACTCATTCTCAGTGACAAAGACAGTGAACCATTCAAACTGCCAGTAAATTGGGAACTCCTCGACATTCCAGATTATCCTAGCATTGTCAAATGCCCAATGGATCTGTCGACAATCAAAGAGAAGCTTGTAAATGGGTTGTATAACAATCCGTGGGATGTTGTTGATGATTTTTGGCTGATGTTCAACAATGCATGGCTCTACAACAAGAAGACTTCCAAAGTTTATAAAATGTGCAGCACTGTGAGTAAAATTGTCTTAATTCTACTGACCAATTAAAATTGCTTACAGTTTTACTATTATTATTATTATTATTATTATTATTATTATTATTATTATTATTATTATTATTATTTGATTATTTTTTATTTGAAAATTATTTATTAGTTATTTTTCATTACTTTTAATTATTATTCTTTTATTAATATATTATTATAATTATTATTTATTGTTATTATTATTTATTATTATTATTAATTATTATTATTAATTATTATTATTATTATTATTATTATTTGATTATTTTTTATTTGAAAATTATTTATTAGTTATTTTTCATTACTTTTAATTATTATTCTTTTATTAATATATTATTATAATTATTATTTATTGTTATTATTATTATTATTTATTATTATTATTATTATTATTATTATTATTATTATTATTATTATTATTTGATTATTTTTTATTTGAAAATTATTTATTAGTTATTTTTCATTACTTTTAATTATTATTCTTTTATTAATATATTATTATAATTATTATTTATTGTTATTATTATTTATTATTATTATTAATTATTATTATTAATTATTATTATTAATTATTATTATTATTTATTATCATTATTATTATTATTATTATTATTATTATTTGATTATTTTTTATTTGAAAATTATTTATTAGTTATTTTTCATTACTTTTAATTATTATTCTTTTATTAATATATTATTATAATTATTATTTATTGTTATTATTATTATTATTTATTATTATTATTATTATTATTATTATTATTATTATTATTATTATTATTATTATTATTATTATAAATTTTTATTGCTATTATAATAATAATTGCTATTTATTATTAATAATTATTATTACTGCAATATAAACTATTAATTAGTAATATTAATAATATAATGATATTTTATAAGTAACTAGCTGGGGTATCCGGCGTTGCACGATTTAAAAAAAATATTAAACAGATTCAAAATAAATTTTAAATAAAATAATTTAAAAAATACATAAAAATTTTATTAAAAAAAAGTACATGTAATTTATATATCACTTATGATAAAGCTTGTCGATAGACTATATTTTTGGTTTGTCGAAAATCTTCAGCTAATACCACAACTGTTTCTCCCATTAGTTTTGTGTTTCCTTTTAAATCCTGAAGAGTTGAATCAGTTGTACACTAATCCTATTTTATAAACCTAACATGATCTACAACTTTTATTTGTAACATTGTTGCCAATTTCACCGCCTTGGGTATCTACTGTAGTAAATCAAGGTGACCTGAGTAAGATTAAGGTACCCTAGGGGTTCACCTGGGGGTGAAACATAGCCTAAGACCTGTGCCGAGTCAATTGAGGGTCACGTGCAAAATTTCAGCACCCTAGGTCCAACGGTGGGTAACAAACAAACAAACTTTCATCTTTATATATTAGATAAATAAAAAGTCCATCAGTTCTCTAATTGATTTCTACCAATAAATTCATAAATTGTCTATTTTACAAATAAAACATGCATTAATATAGATTAAAACTATTTGTTAAATTTTCCTGTATTTATATATCATTTTGAAACCTACAAAATTTCAGTTGGCAAAACTTTTTGAATCGAAAATCGACGAAATAATGGTTTCCTGTGGATTTTGTTGTGGGCGAGAATTTGTTTATCTGCCACAAGTATTGATTTGTTGCACCCCAAATGTCTGTTTGATTGTCAGAGACGCTGTGTATTATGCCTTTCAAAACGATAAATCGAATGGGTAAAGTATTTTCCGTAGGTGTGATTTTATTAAAAAGAACAAATAATTTAGTGAGAAGATAATTAGCGAATTGACCTGTGATAGATATATTTGCTGTGAGAAATGTTATAATGATAGTTGTGAAGATGTTCAATTTATAAATGCTGAAAATAACGGTGCGGCGTGGTGAGTGCTTATTATAATGATTTTAACAACATTTTATCCGGTTTAAATATTTACAATTGCACTATTAAATGATAAATATTATCTATTATGAATCAAAAATAAAAATTATCTTAACCATTTCGTTAGGCTAAGTTTGGTATTCATTATTTAATTCATTTAATAACAAATCGTCTATATTATAAAAACCACGTTAAATTATATAATATTAATTAATTTACCAGTAAAAAACTTTTTCTTTTTTTTTATTTATAAAACAAAATATTGGTTAATAATTTATATTGAAAATCCAGTCAATTTAAAATTTGAAATGGCCAAATTTTTTTTCATTGAAAATTGTCTCTTACAATTCAAGTAATGAAAAAAAAGAAAGTTTATATTAAAAAAAGATTAAATAATTAATTTAATTAATCTTTGTATTTAATAGTGTCAATATTTCATTTAATAGAATTGATTTTTCAATCAATAGTATTTTTCATTTAATTTCAAATATATTTTATTTATAATTATAGCTTAGATGAATTATAATACAAAATGATTGCAATAAAAGTATAAATGGTCAAGCGAAGGATAATAAGGAAATATTTATTGTTCTTTTTTTATTATTTACTTATCCTCGTGATAAATTCTAACAACTTTCATATTTTTGTTATTTACCAGTAAAATCTTTTATCATTTCATTATTGACCTTTTTTCATTTTCTTTTTTCTTGATTAATTTTTTCTTATAAAACAAAATATTGGTTTATAATCTTTATTGAAAATTCAATCAATTTTAGTCGCTACCTGGCTTCAATGCGATTTAATAATTTTGAATTTTTTTTAATAAATTTTTAAATAATCTCAAAAATCTGAGCAGAAATATTTATACAAAAATTATCGATGAGATAATAAAAAGCTGTTTGAATGTGTCTTAATTGGAATTTTCTCAGTTGAAAAGAAATGAAATTAAAAAGGATAAAGAAAATAAAAATATAATGATATTTTTAAGGATGAAAGAAAGTTAACAAGTTGCCTGAATCATAATTTAATTTGAACATTTCTTCATATTGATATGAACGCTTACTTTTCTATTGATTAAATAAATGATAATCAGTACTAAAGAAAAATTTCCACCAAAACACTGAAGTGAAGTAAAAGTTTAAATGCCTAAATATTTTTCATTGAAAATTGTCTTACAATTCAAGTAATTCATGTAGTCTTATCTTTGTATTTAATAGTGTCAATATTTCATTTAATAGTATTGATTTTTCAATCAATAGTATTTTTCATTTAATTTCAAATAATTTATTTATAATTATAGCTTAGATGAATTATAATACAAAATGACTGCAATAAAAGTATAAATAGTCAAGTCTTTCATGAATAAATTCTTAAAACTTCGATATTGTGGTATTTGAAGTCTTGGAATCTCGAACGTTATCCTTCAGCAACACTGTTTGTCTGTCTATTTCTAGAAATACTGAATCATATATATTCCATATTTCTGCTGGAAAAATCGCAGCACAGACATGCCACTCATTTTAAAGTAATATATTCCTAAAAAACAGTTCTAGCAATGTAATCAATAAAATCCCATAAAATTGACCTTAAATAGAACAATTGGAATAGCCATTAGGACTCTAGTATAATCACATATTTCGAAATTGATTGAACAAAAATTGATTGAAATGAAATAGACAACTTCTCAACTTCTTTCCATTTTATTTTACTTGTCCATTTTTAGTTCTAGCCTTTTTGTATAGATACGAAGGCAATGCGGCTTAACATTTGATAGTTAAATGCTATAGAAACATTTTTATGAAATATTTGATTTTAATTATCGAATTTCTGATCAAGCCATCTTATAGAGAATAGAATTCTGTCTTCCTATGGTTATACCGAAACCGAGATCTAAACCTTTCATTTGGTCGCAAAATGCATTTAAAAATATATAATAGTGTGCTTTGAAAAGTATACTCATTGTTACTGACATTTTGGAACCTAAATGACCTAAAACCGAACTTTTGATTCTGGAAAAACTTTAAAACGACCTTGACCTTCTTACTGTGACTTTAGATTGCCATGGAAACTGATGAGTTTTGAAATCCTGTCGAAGAATACGAATACAAAATCTCTGTGTAGTGATACCAATAAATAAAGAAATATTATTTTTTTCATCACATGATAAATTATATTGAATTCTTATAATTGATGTGGTCGAGTTTGTTCCTGGACTTTGACTTTTTTGCAACACAATAAGAAAATCATAATTCATATTAATATGTCGTAGTAAACAGATGTAAAACAATAATATCTTGTTTTGACAAACTGGAGTATTTTTCTGATAAATTCACACAGAAACCTATTTAATGGCTGATTTTACTTACACCTGAGCTTGCTAGCTTAGCTGTCAAAGAAAAAGGATTCCGAATCTAAGAATCTTCCTCTAGTTTTCGAAAAATATTACATAATAGTTGCGTTTTTAAGACTAATTCCAGGTTTTCGTGGAACATAGTTTGAAAAACCGTCCTAATAAAATAAAATTTTTCAAAATTTCTTTATATTAATTCATTACTTATCGTTATTCTCATTCTACTTTATTTTACGTGCCAGGTTTGATTAACTTTAACATCGAATATTCACATATATTTAGTTAATATTCTAACGTCATACTTTTCCTTTTTTACTTCTCATTAAGGTTTCTTTTTTCCTATAATAAATTCTATCAGCTAAAATTGTCTTATTATGAGAACTTTTTTTCCAATTTCACCACTGGTTATTTTTTCCATTGAATTTTATTAAAAAGAGAGCTTGAAGACTATAAATCAGTAATATATTGATGTTTTTTGATACTCACGAATTTTCGGAACTGCCTTTTTTTCAAGTGAATTCGCTTGAAAAAGGCAGTGCCGAAAATTCGTGAGTAACAAAAAACATCGATATATTACTGATTTATAGTCTTCAAGCTCTTTTTTTAATAAAATTAATAAAATAAATATTTTAAATTTTCAATCCTTTTTTTAACAATCATTTATCAATGATTTTTGTTAATTAAAATTTTATTTTCATATAACAAATCTCCCTATAAGAAGGCATTACTATACTTACATTTTCTTTACAAAATTTTAATCCATTGATAGCCAAAATTATTTTAGATCAATTTGCAAAAAACATTTACAAATATACACAAATTACACTTGTTTAGCTATAAATTGCATCAAAACATTATCTCAAATGTATAGTTTATCAAGAAATTATCCTATTTATGGAACACAAAAATTAAAGAAAAATTTTGTGTTTAATGTTAACAAAGAAATTTACTTGTCAAACAACCGCTAAAATAAAATAAAATATTTTTAAATAGTTCATAGCAACGGTGTAACAATGGGGTAGAAAAAGCAATCAATGTTTCGGGACTTCGCAGATGCACATTCCCATATAAAATTATTTATTTAATTATCAAATCTTAAAAGCACAATTAAATTGATCTAAAATAATAATCGATAATATTCAACAGGTATTCCGTAAGTGATCATTCACTACTACCAATCATAAAAACATGCTAAAATTGCCATGAAAATGCCATTGTAACTAAAGTTTAAAAGAATGAACACATTTAGTAAATAAAAATGATAAGCAAAAATCATAAAAGAAGTCTAATTGGTCAATCACAACTAAGTTTCTTTTATCCAGGCCTTCTAGCAATAGAATTTAATTATAACGAGGAGGATAGAAAAATAAGTATATATCAGATTCCATATCTTAGTTTAAAAATTATATAAATCAATATTAAATTATATTGATATCTTATACAAACATTTCTAGGTATTTATTTAAACTTGCTTAAATAATTTCCTAACTTATTTCTTTCATTCTAAATGTTTAACTGTTGCCAATGGGACTTGGAATAAATTTTGCTCGTAAACCTAAAGTTTTAGTTAAAATAAAATTAATAATAAATCTATACTTAAGAAAAAAGAAGTATGAAATTTTTTATTCAAACTTTAAAAGTCACAATCACTGCATGTAATAATCTGCTTCCCTTTAATATTTCCTTACTCGAAGGAATTACTTGAAATAATCTCGGAAAACTTGCAGTTAAATTCGGAACTCACACTAACATTACAATTCAGATCTTTTATCTCTTATAATCTTCTTGGTTGCGCCCTTGCAGACAAGTGTTAATTGATTATCATATTGAGCAACAAAATTAGGAATAACTTCAAAAATCTTAATTTTTGTCATTTAAGTAATTTCAAAATAAACGTAATGAATGTACATCAGAGGATTTGTTTCTCATTAAGAAATATTCTACAATTTGAATTTAGATGAAATATCAACTAAAATATCTTTTCACAATATTCTGCATAATTAAAATTATTTCTCAATTTAAATTTCATTTTATTCGCTTGATATTAAAATATAGAACTCCATAAAAAATATTATATATTATACTTTCAGTATTGAAACAAATAACTGAAATTTGTACATTTTAACAACGATTATAAAATTGAAAACAATTTTCACGTTGTAAAGCTTCTTATGTAACAATTATGTCAATTTTAACAAAAATGGATTTTATCATTTTTAACCCATTTTTGCTCAGTGTTCCAATATTGGAACATTTAGTATTTTTACCCCCACTCCATTATTCTCGGCGCAATAAAAGTTTAGACTACAACAGTCTACAGCTAGCAAGCTTGGAGATCGTGTCTTGTATTATTTTTGCAGGTTTGAACCTGTTAGAGTGAGCAGTGCATTTTTATTTGCATCAATTACGTTCCAAAGAAAATGTCATCGGGGAAAAATGGGTTAAACTTTACATTTATTTTTTCCTCGTTATTAACGAGTTCAACGATCACTTCCTTATTTGTTTTAACAGACTTGAATTTAAGATTTTTTAAAAATAGACTTTTATAGACCTTGACCTACTTAATGTGACGTTAAATTGTCATGTTAACATGTGGGATTTGATGCACATTTTTCATAGTACATTAAATTTATTTATAACCCTAACCTGAATTTTCTGTAGAAACTTAATTTTCATAGACAAGATTAATGTAAAAACAATAAGATAAGCAAGTAATCTATTTTTGATTGCTACTAGGAATCGTACGTTATCTCTTATTCTTGATATTTAACGAAAACATTATTAATCACCAATTTGAATACTTTTAACTGTATACGTGTCGAACACAGGCATAAAATTAATATTTTTTCGAAATAATAAATAAAAGTTATGAAATGAAATGAAACAATAAATCAATTCTTTAGACATTATATTATAATTTTTCAAGTTACAAAACTTTTTACAAAACATACCTATTTGACTGTTCAATACATTTTTGAAAATGACA
>CAUHTR010005677.1:0-22374 GCA_959609185.1 Schmidtea polychroa | reverse complement strand
GCTTGGATAATTCATGAAGATAATTTGCCGGAAGTAAACCAGCCGTTTTTTATCATCGAAACCTTGTGTGTTTCTTGGTTTACATTTGAAATGTTTGTGAGAATAGTCACTTGTCCGAAAAAGTTGGAGTATATGAAAAACATAATGAACATCATTGACTTTTTGTCGATTCTTCCATATTTTCTTTCTTTAGCTACATTTCTTTCAAGTTCTTATTCCACACAGAACCAATCAACGTCATTGGCTATTCTTCGAGTCGTTCGATTGGTGCGCGTATTTCGAATATTTAAATTATCACGGCATTTCAAGGGTTTGCAAATTCTCGGACAGACTTTGAAAGCCAGTGTGCGCGAATTGGGATTGCTAATGTTTTTCTTGTTAATCAGTGTCATTCTATTTTCTAGTGCGATGTATTTTGCTGAAGCAGATTCAACGAATTCCTATTTTCGAAGTATTCCTGATGCTTTTTGGTGGGCTGTTGTAACAATGACGACTGTCGGTTATGGTGATATGCGCCCAGTTACAGTTTGGGGCAAAATGGTAGGAAGCTTATGCGCAATTGCTGGTGTTTTAACTATTGCCCTTCCAGTACCTGTTATTGTTTCGAACTTCAATTATTTTTATCATAGAGAGATAGAATCTCTCCAAACGCCTGATACGCACATTCTAAGTAATCACCGAATGATAGAAAGAACTTCTTCTTTGGTTCCAAGTGATTACAAAGATAATCCAATATTAACGCACGAAAAAACTACCCAACACATAAGGAAATTTTCAGTTCTTTAATTTTTCATTTAATTCTTCGGAGTTTTTCACGGTGTTTTTTTATAAAATTGAAAATTTATAATTATTTAATTAATTTGTTAATAAACTCAAGATCAGGCTTTATTATAATAATTGTAAAAATCAGTTTATTTCTTTTTACAATTTCTTCTACTGGATTTTTAATTTTGACTTCCTTTATAAACTTTCTAAAAATAGACGAAAATAGGTGGCCTTTTCATGCTTAATTTTTATTTTATAGAATTTTAAACAATTCTACAAGTGCAAAGATTTACATTAAAGATTTTTTATTTTATAAATAATTTTTATAAAAAATATGTTTTTATTAATGATAGAACATTGTGAAGGATTTGAAATGGGCCTAAAATTTTAAAAATATATTTTGGAACATTTACAGGGATTTCTAAAATAAATTTTTTTAATCAAAGTTTTATTATGAGAGTGAAAAGAATTTACTTTTATAACTCCTTGAACTCTTCTCAAAATTACTTTGTCTTTCAGGAACTTGTTCAAATAAACATAACTTTCAAATTTCAACCAAACTCAAACAATGTCCTTTAAAAATCATTCACAGTTGACCATATGTATTTTTGGTTGATCTTAATTTATCCACTCCTTTAATAAATTATTGATAAGAAAATAAATCCACTTTTTACTAAATGACATTTTNTATTAATTTCCAAATACCCGAAGAGTTTTTCTTGCTGTTTGGTTGTAAGGATTGGGCCTGATTGGAACTGTTTTTAGATCATCAGCTTTATAGATTAACAGATATAGAAATATATCTAAAAGTAGTAAAAAATATTCATTTTTGGCACATGTATATATAGTAAGAACCAAGACCGTTTTAAAGTTATCGTGGGCCCCAAGTCCCAATTGTGCATTAAAGCAAAATATACATTCATATGATCGTACGGCTCCGGTAATAGGATAGATAATTACTCAAAATAAAAATAATAATTTTCAATTAAATAAATAATGCAGTCGGTGTTTTTGATTCCACCGGGTCTATAAAAAACAATTACCTTATTTTTCGGACCATAAGGCGCACCGTGTTATAAGACGCAATCTCATTGATCGACTGCTAACCGTTTTATTTTCATACATAAAGCGCCACATTAAATGGCAGAAAACTCCGATAAGTCAAACTTTATTCAACTCTATTCAAGTCTTTCACAATAACTCATCACAATACTGAAAGGATTTTAAGTGCGCCTTATTTTCCAAAAAATACGGTAGACAAACAATACTCAACAATACTCGAATTCGTACAATATATAATCTACCAAACTTCGAATATCGCAATAAAAAAGTATTCGATAAGTCTCGCTGTGACCGCTTTGGTTCTGCACGTTCTATAATAAAAATCACCTCTTTTCTTTAATCCTTTGACTTGATCCTTTTCTTTTCTCTTCTGTTAATTCTATCTTCTAACTTTAACAATTTTCCCTTCATCTACTTTCATCTTGTTCATCCCAACCTGAGGCACAATGTCGATTGTTCCTAAGTTTTAGTTAAAACTAATTGCATTGAATTACTGTGTTTTAACCAAGTCATCTTATTTGACAATCTTTACCTCGCAGCCTTTTTCGTTTTTTCGTCGTTGAAGGAAATAATAAATTGTGTCACTGCGTGTGATAATTTTTTTCCGTTTCCTTATTACCAATTCTGTCATGATAATGGTTTTCCAACATCGACTTTGCTTATTTCTCTTTCTGTTAACTTAGCTCGGTTTTCTCTTAATTAATGAATTAACGATTTTCTGTTTTTTTCGCATTTCCTTGCTTTTCGACCCTTTCTGAACCTATTCTGATAAATCCATTCTCACCATGATCTTCCCCATCATCTCATTTGATTCTGACCCTTTTTACAAATTTTAATTCTCTTGATTCTCTTGATTTTGGATTTTACAATATTCTCTTTTTAATTACATGGAAATTATAATAATTTTAAATTTAACAATCTTTTACACTTGTGATACATCATTTCCAAATTCAATTTGTCGTTAAATGTGTACACTACCCGATGCATACACACATAATTATTAGTGGCATACAGTCATATTCATTGGATTAATACATTTGTATAGATTCGCACTTCTTAAAATTACAAACAAAATTACTCGATATTAAATTATATACACGATGATCTATAATATTAAGCAGTATACCATGCACAAAAACATTTAGATTTAAGTAAAGAATATTATTATTGAATAATTAGTGCCATTATTATTATTTGTTTAAATATTATAAGTGTTTTGATGACATTTGTAAAAGCCAAAATTGAGATGGGATATTCATAAAATAAAATAATCAAAAAAGCAAATGTCAAATGATTTTTGTTGGAGAAATCGTTTGATTCTAATTGATCATTTCATGTCGGGGAATTATTGCTATCAAAAGTAAATATTTATATGGAATCAAAACCAAACAGGTGAAATCCGATTAAAAACATTATCATAATTTAACGAATCTTTAAATTGCGGTTTAACACGTTGATTGCCATGTCAGCCACCGGTGTCCGATACCAAGGCCATATATTATACTACTAGGGCCACGTCGACCACTGGTATCCAACACATAAAAATACTGTATACTCACCCCAAAAATGTCTTAAAACAAATAAAATAATTGTATTTCGACTTATAATATAAAATTAAACCTAAAAACGTTAAAATATTTTTGGACATTTTACAAAAATTCTTTTGGCAGTCAATGTGTTAAAAACTTGTCGTGCAATTATAATTCCATATAATCCGACTTTGTGAATTGCAATATCAATAATAAATTTTCGGGAGTTTTATTTGAATAGTTTAAAGTTTAAAAAAAAACTGAATAAAAAACTGAATATATTAAAAATAAACAATTCAATTTTTAATTTGATATTGGCATTGAACGTGTTAATAACAATAAATATTATTTCATAACGTTTATTTTTTATTATTTTATTAAAATATTTGATACTTTTTAATGTTATTATATTAACCTAACCTTTAGAGATAATTGCTTGTATAATTTCTGACTTCTAACATTATGAAAAAATGCATAAAAGCTCTGACACGTCAAATTCGTTAGAATAGCGTAAACAGATTATTTTTTGCCAAATGTTTTACACTGGAGACTTTTTATAATAGAACTCAATATTTATTTTAAAAATTAGCATTGTCACACAAACTAGTACACAAATTGCTCCATAGCATCCAATTGCAAACGAAGATGCTGCCCCTCCTTCCTTTCGCTCTGGGTAGTATGTTGAATTATTCTATTAAATAGATTATTAGAAAATATTTTTAAATTCAGAAATATTCCAGTTTTTATGAAGATGTTGCAAAATACCTGTGCATTGGTAAATATGGAACATTATTTAAATTAATTTTAATATCTAACGCATTTTAGAAGTAAAATATTATGATTTTCTAAAAATATCAATTTTTTTAGAATAAAGAAAACAGATTATATTTTTTTAATATTTTTACATTGTAATGTTGCTTAAGATATAACTCAATATTTAATTTAAAAAATATCATCATCACATAAACTGGAACACAGAAGCATAGCACAAAGTGCTCCACAGCATCCAGTTGCAAAGGTTGAAGCTGTTCCTCCTCCACGCCCGCGATCTGCCTGTTGTTGGATTACTCTATTAAATAGATATTAGGAAGAATTTTTTATACACCAATTGACTAGTTTGTATCTCAGAATATTTTGTACTCGAATAAAATATGTCAAAATTAAAATTATAAATTTTTAAAAAATTTCACTGTGAATTTTTTATAAATTTAAAATATAATAAAAATATGATTTTGGAAAAATCCAATCAAAACTCGATATAACAACATATTATATAATAACTAGGGGTGGATAATAATAATAATAATAATAATAATAATAATAATAATAATAATAATAATAATAATATTAATATTAATAATAATATTTATATTATTACTTCTTCTTTCCGAAATTCAAAATAACGAAGTATTAAAATTTTTACATGAATACAAAGAATAACAAGTTATATCATAGAGATGGATAATTCCGATAAATAATTTGAAGAAAAAGTAAATTAATTACCAAAATGCATTAACAAGTACAATTATATATCTAATTATCCCAACATTGTTGGTAAATTATCATTATATGACATTTCTTCAATATAGTACATTACGAACAGTAGAAAGAAGTGAAAAAAAATTTAATTTCGACAAGTATTAAGTGTACTGAAAAAAAATGAATAAACAATGATATATATATATATATATATATATATATATATATATATATATATATATATATATATATATATATATATATATATATATATATAATATATATATATATATATATATATATATATATATATATTCATTTTTTTTTATTATATTATATTAATAATATTATTAATACAGTGGAACCTCGCATAACGAGCATAATTCGTTCCAGAATGTTCCTTGTAAAGCGAAACACTCGTTAAGCGAAACAACGCTTCCCATATAAATTAATGTAAAATACGATAATTCGTTCCGTGCCGAAAAAAATACTCAAAAGATTTTATGCACATATTCATTTATTGAATGAAAATTATATACATGATCATGTTATTAAGGATGGTAAATCATCTTGATCTTTCCTTCTGTCGCGGAATAAACCAACCTGTAATACGAATTCATTTTACAAAAATTAAAAAGTATTCGAAATAATAAGTTTGTTGTAATGATACATAACTAATTTTTTTTACTAAAAAGCTGTCTAGTGACGTTTGTTCTTGGCGACGCTTCTAAATTTGGTGAAAAGGCAATACAGCATTATCATTAAATAAATTTGTAGCGCGCATAGCTACTGCTTTATTGGGATGATATTTCTCAATGTACGACGCAGCAGTTTCCCATGATTTCAACATTTCTCTTATTGCGCCAGAAGATTGCTGTTTTATTGTTCCCTCCTCCTTCTCTGACATACTCTCCTCCATAACTTATTCTTGAGAAACATAATGTAACTCCATTAGCTCTTCAGTGGTCAGCTCTTGGCTGTGCTCTTTCACAAGCTCGTGGATATCATTGCCATTTACCTCTAGTCCCATGGTCGTTGTCAAAGACACGATCTTGTTAACTACAGACTCCACAGGTAATGTTTCAACTCCCTCAAAGTTACATTTGCCATCACCATCTGGCCAAAGTTTCTTTCACACAGAAATTAGAGTTCTCTTGGTAACTGTCTCCCATGCCGTTTCGATCATCTTGAGGCCGGCAACTATGTGGAAGTGATCTTTCCAAAACTCTCTGAGAGTGAGATTGGTCTTTTCAGTCATTTCAAAACAGTGCTTGAAGATTGCCTTAGTGTAGAGCTTCTTAAAGTTCGAAATAACCTGCTGGTCCATAGGTTGGGGTCAGGCAGTGGTATTGGGAGGCATGAAATGGATCTTGATGAATTTGAATTCTTCAACGAGATCATTTTGTAGACCTGGAGAATGAGCAGGAGCGTTATCCATAACAAGCATGACATGTAACGACAGATTCATATGAAGTAAATATTTTTTCACAGAAGGACCAAACACATTATTGAGCCAATCACTAAAAAGGTCACGTGTCATCCACGCCTTTCTGTTTGACCTCCACATCATATTTAACCTGTTTCTTTGGACTTTACACTTCTTGAATGCCCGTGGGGTTTCAGAATGATAAACAAGTAACGGTTTAACTTTCAAATCGCCGTTTGCATTGGCACAAAAAAGCAGCGAGGGGCGGTCTTTCATTGGCTTGTGCCCGGGCATTGCATCCTACTCTGCAGTAATATAAGTTCGCTTCGGCATCTTTTTCCAGAAAAGACCCGTCTCATCACAATTAAAAATTTGTTGCGGCAGATAGCCATTAGAATCTATGAGCTTCTTGAAGTCGACGATGAAGTTCTCTGCTGCCCTCTTGTCGCAGCTAGCTGCTTCACCATGCCTCACAACGCTGTGGATGGCGGTTCTTTTCTTAAATTTTTCGAACCACCCATGACTTCCCTTAAATACTTATTCTTCGGCCGTTGATGTTCTTGGTTTCTTCTTTACTAGGTCGTCGAAAATCATTTTTGCCTTCTCACAAATGATGTTCTCGTTAATAGTGTCGCCTTGTAATTGCTTCTCGTTTATCCATATAAGAAGCAGCCTTTCAACATCGTCGAGAACACGTAACCGTTGCGTAGATATTCTTGTAACTCCTTTTGACGCATCTATCTCCATAATATTGTCCTTGTTTTTAAGGATAGTACAGATCGTAGATGTAGACCGGTCGTATGTGCGCGATAGATCCGCTACACTCACACCCCGATCTCGATTTTCAATGATTTTACGCTACGTTTCTATGGTTATTTCTATTCTCTTATGGCTGTCTTCTTGCGACTTTTTTTTCGGCGACATTTTGCAAGGTTTATTGATTTTACAATAAAAATCACAAATAATTATTAAACTTTATACTAAACAAATCACAAAAAACATTGTATAAACACAGGTTTGTCAAAATTTATATCACAAGCAAAAGATGCTAGCGGAACAATTATAAAGACATACTGATGTATCCATAAATAATGATAACAAGAATGCTGCAAATATTTTTGGTTTTAAATTTTTGTTTACGTTAATTTTTTTACAATCCAGGACTTTCACTCGTTTTGCGAAAAATCGTTCGTTAAGCGAGTCGTTTTTTTTACAATTTATTTTACTCGTTATGCGAATTTCTCGTTATAAGAGGTGCTCGTTAAGCGAGGTTTCACTGTAATAGATATTTTTTAATAGTTATTAGTAATTCAATAGTATTACTCATCCCTAATAATAACTATCATTTTATATCCCCCAGTCACCCTATAAAAGATTTATTAGAAACATTTTTTTACATTTAATTTAATTTGATACTTCATAACTTAATAAAAAATAAATCTCTATAACCACAAAAATTAAATTATTGTAACAGATTCATGTACATATGAATGTTTTTTCAATTAGGATAAAAACTTTGAAAATTCACAATTTTCAAAAAAATGTCATCCCATCTTTGTTTTATAGTTATTAAGTAAATATATTAAGAAAATATATCAACAACGAATAATAAGTTTTGTATATTTGATGTTAATGTTTTTACTTTTAGAATTGATATTCTTTCACAATATTTTTTTTGGGTATAATAATGCAATTTATTTTAATTAGATTATTACAATATTTTTTAAATTACTCAATAATAAATAAATTACTTCTACTTAATAATTAATACTGTAACTAATATGTTTAAAATTTAATTTATTTTATTTTCATTTTTAAAATTCTATTTAAAATTTCGCAATATTTATATTGACACATTTGATTTTTATTCTATTTTTCATTATTATACGAAATTTATATAAACCGAAACTATATTACAGAAGTATATTAATCTTGACTGAAAAAATTCTCTTCTGAAAAAAATATTAATTTAAGAAAATACATTTATAAACTTATTTTTTTCTCTTTTTCATTGATAAAGCTCTCATTTTTCTGCCGGGCATAAAATATTTTCAATGAAATTTGGAGAAGCTATTTTCTAATTGATCAATGTAGGCTCATTACCACTCAATCATTTCCCAAATTATGAGAAATGAATGTTAATTATATTCACATATGGGTTTGACAAAAGATAAAATATAATTAAAAGAAAGAGAAAGGTCACTTAAATATCTTTTCGATAATTATATTTAAAGAATTTAATTATCCAATATTAGACAACATATTTGCTCCCCCCAACATATCCCAATTAATATTTAGCGTCACCAGACCATCTATACAATCCTGGACCATTGTTGATCTTAAGTAATTTCTTTATACATTTGATTACCCTAAAACTCTTCTCTGCATCTGTTACGGTAACTGGCAAAGTTAAAAATATTCTTAGTGCAATAACAATATTTGGATATATTTAGAAAACCTATTTCAATCATATCATATCTTGTATTTATATACTCTTACGAAATTTATATTCTTCTACTATTTCTTCATTCATTTGGTTTTTATATTTTTTCTGTAAAATAATTCCTACTTCAACTAAGCTTTTCTCATCCATCTCATCAAAATTCCATAGAACTTTAAATAAGTTGCATATAAAGGAAAGAGCTTTAAATCTTCGCGTAAGACCATTTATTAATGATTCAATGATCTCGTTAAAAATGTGGTTGTGAAAATATACCTCTGCAGATATTTGATCTTTTATTCGACTATTTGTCGAAAATTCTATAACAATTTCATTGGCTGACGCTATTTGCTTTGATTCGGAAATTATGGAAGCCCTGCATTTTTAATTTTTAATCTCTTTTTATCCTTGTGATGATTAAACCTTTGTAACATGCTCTGATAATATGTCATCATATTTACTCAAAATTTTAACTAAGCCAAGAAAAATTCGATTATTTCCATTAAAATTTCCAATATGCCAAATTAGTTCCAAAAATGTAAATCTTCTCTCGGATAGAAAAAAATAATATATCAAGAAAACGCTTTAAAAGATTTTTCCAATATTTTAAGTACTTTTATCAGCAGGTTATCTAATACATGATAAGCCAAAGAAGCTATTTGCCCATTTTTCCATGAAATATACATTTCCTTGAGTAAAATAGAATTTTCGTAAGATTTTATCAGGTTATTTCTTCAAACCCCATTTTATGTTGTATCCCAATTTATCTGTTAAATGTGATAAATGCATGTTGTTGTTCAAAATGTAACATGAAGCACAGTAAATTGATTGGTTTTGGACGCTCCAGCATAGTCAGTCTCTATCGCACTATTCTTCATTTGTAAGGTTCTTTGAAAGTAAACAATATGGAATTTCACGATTGGTTGCGTCTAATGAAATATTTTTTGGGATTTCAAACTGAGCAATTTTCATAAATGATTTCATTTGCACTTGATTATTTTTAATTAGCATTCGAATATTCAGTATTCAATAAATTTACTTCAATTTCCCTTCCATTTGCACGTTCCTCAATCGATCATTTTCATCTGGTAATTCTATTGCATCAACTACATCTTCTTGAACTGATTAGAATTTCAATGTCCTCAACAGTATTTTTATTCAATTGCTCTATTTCGCTAACTGTATCACTTACGGCAGTTTCAATTGTGAATTTCAAATATTGAAAGTCTTTCTGCTTGATTTGGTGAATCCTTATTAATAATCGAGTTTAAGCTTTTAATTGTTGACTCCTTAAGTTTTTTCTTTTGCCTTTTGCTGGCGCCATTTTCAAAGGTCCTCTTCATGTTTTAATTGCCAACCTTGTTTATTTATTTTTATTTATTACAATAACCAAAGACAAAAAAGTTACCCGTTATTATTAATTTTATGAAGTTTTAAAATTTCAATCATAGAATTCAATTAAACAAACAAAAATTCTTTAGCAAATTGTTAATAAAATTACTTTCAAGTTTTAATAATCTCAAAGACAGACTACTAAATACTTAATAAACTTTCTTATACAAATTTGAACTTATGTAACAACTTAAAACCTACTATTTTATATAAAAATTTGAAGATTTTTTAGTTGCCCTACGTAAATGTGATATAAACTTTTCAATCGTTTTGTGTAGTTTCAAATAATGTTGTTTGAAGGACCCAAGTATATAATTTGGTTTAAATTTACGTCAATTTTTCTTTTTTATTCTTTATAAGACCTTTTGAATATGTATGAGCGTGATTCTGGTACATTCCATACAGTGTTAAAAATAAAGTTGAAGTTTAAATAATAAATGTACATATTTAAAATTATTTGAATTTTAGTTTAGCAACTAGTAAGTCAAGTTGAAACTGTGTAATCCTGTGATTTTCAAGGGTTCATATCATTGTAATTATCTATTTATTTAAGATAAATTTTCTTCATATCCTTTTTGAAGTGTTTGTGAAGAAGCTATATCGTAAATTATTGTTAAATAAACCAAATTGCTCCATGGCATAAAATGAAGATATTGAAAATTGATAATAGTCATTGTTTGTCAAAAAAAAAATAAATAAATTTTAAATTCATTATTTTACGATTAGTGTGATTTATTACCGTTCAAATCATTCTATTTGTTTTTCTGATAAACAAATTTAAACAAATTCCTAATCAACTTAATATTTGAAAAGAAATTTACGCGTGAACTCAATTATTCACAATTTTCTAAATATTTACAGATAATTTTGAATGATATATCGAAATGGGAAATAAAATGGTACATTGTAGCGACAAGTGGCTGAATTTTGGAATTAAATTTTCCTACGAATCGGTCAATGCCAGCATTTGTTAATGGAATAAAAATTTAATTATTAAGAATAATAAATATTTTAAGAAATTATGAATATTTTAAAATAATTAAGATTATTTACAGTTATATTTTCAAATTAAATGTATTAAATTTAAAATAATATTTCTGTCTATCCAAATATTATGAACTCAGCAAAGTCTTATTTGGCATACAGTATATTTTTATAGACCCTCTACCCTATGCGTTCGTTGAAAAGAACTTCTCTTCCTTGCTAATTCCAACAAATTGAATTTAGGAAGTATAATTAAACATAGCCACTTTTGAGTAATAGCTAATTAAAGTAAATTTATACGATAAAAACTATTACTATGTGAGAAATATCAGTTTTATCACAAGACGTTTATTTAATTATTTTTTAGGAAAAATAAACAGTGTATTTAATTAAAAATCAAAACTTTTGGTTGGATTACAAAAGTATTATTTTGAGGTAGACTCGAATGCTGTTTATAACTATTCAAACAAAGTGTAAAATAACTGGCATCCCTTCGTTTTATTTTTGGTCAATAGATTTTATCATCTGAATAGTAAGTTACAATAGTAGATCAAATCATCATCTTTCTCGATGTCGGTAAAAAGAACATTAGGTTTATGGATCTAGCAACGTTTATTCCCCTAATAGTTGTCCAAAAACACAGCAGCTAAGGATTTTGGTAAATTCAAATCATGAATTAAATCATTGAGTTATGATTGTGTAAGTGATAAATAATTGTGGCAGTGGTCTTCCAAGTTCTTTGTACACATACCTTAAGACAATTTTTTTCACTAAAGTCACAAAAGTATGTAGAATCAAATTGTAGGGCTGCTTGCGTTGCTGTGCTTACTAATTGTGGATATTCGCTTTTGAGTTAGATCCACTAATTATAAAAGGATTTCTGTTGAAAATTTTATCGTAATGTTCTACTTTCTCCAAAATCAATTAACTATTCTTAAGATATGATTAAAAGGTGACCTACTTTAAATTTTTTAGCAAATGGGGTTTTGATCCATTAAAATTCTTCATTAGGGCTAGGAAGATCAGTAAATTGTTTACAAAATTCTATCTCTAAAGTTCTTAAATATGTATACATAAGACATTTAGTTTGTTCTTCTAAATTTATATCATTTTCAGAAACAAAATCACAGTGATGAAAACATTTCTGAACATTTTTTTCCAAAATTTTCCTTCCATATCACTTCCATATCTTTCGAAATGCAGCTACCTTCTCACTTATTATTAAAATGTCACCTTTTCCTTGAAGAGACAAATTGAGAAAGTTTACTTTTTCAAAAATAGGAGCTACATAGCATACCCATCAATAGAAATGTTTCGTCACCTAAAAAACTGGCCAAGTTTGAACAATTACCTTTGTCTAAAAGAAGAATTCGTATTTCATCTTTTAATTCTACTACTCTTTTAAGTACATTACCGTTTTGTATGGTACAGAAGATTTCTGTGATTACTTCCCATTTCATTGTATAGTATCATGAAATTTAAGAAAAATGTAAATTTAATGAAAATATATAGGTTTTAACTTATCATTTACACTTAATATGTGTCCGTGACTCACATAATTGATTCGCTTTGGTGGATATATATGTAGATAGATAAAAAGCTATATTGATAGATAGAATTAAGGAGAGATATTTCAATATACCTCCTACAATTGTAAATTCCTTTTCATTTTTTCCATATTCAAGTCTGGAAAATCACGATTCTAGCACCTAGTTATGGCGATTCGTACTAGAATGACAGGACTCCCTAAATCGGTCACAGTAAATGACATACATAGATTAACATTCTTAAATTTTCTAGAAAAGTTCTAAAAGCTAAATTTTGTATTTTTCATCTTATAAAGATGAAATTCCATGGACGTTTAGAAATTTGGTTCAGAGATTTCTAAATTATTCAAATTTATAAGAAATTCAAAGTTTTTCAAAAGTAGGTTTCACTGTTTTGAGAAATACTCAGGTTCTAGTTAGATTTTCTATGAAGTTTTTCTACCTGTATATGATCGATAGTTGTTCTATCAAACAATTTATGTTTCATGAATTTTTTCCTTCAACTTCAATGTTTTATTTCACTTTGAAAAAGCCCTATTTTTAAAATTATAACTAAATTATCTGACGATCTGAATATGATAAAAATTTGTTTTATATCTCAAAATGTTCGTTATTATAAGTTCTAAATAATAATGTGAAAACATTTGATCTGTGCCTTATACTTTAGGAGAAAATCACTCTGGACCAATAGGTTACATCGGTATTCAAAGGGTTAAGGATTTTACACTGACATATGGGTTTAAATCTTAGAAATCTTTGAAAAAACTGTCAATGATAGATATATAATTATAATTTTATTTAATAAAATATATTAGTGTAATTAAATAAACAACTTACATTGGCTGATTTGGTGGATATCTAAATAAGTTAATAATAAATTATAAGAATTTTAAACTAATTAACAAAGTCATATTTAAACTGACAGTATGGTTTCTAGACTTTTTCTGTTATGCAAATACTCATTTAATAACTGATTTCACAGTAAAAAGATTAAATTGTTTAGTCTACTTCTGGTCAATAAGAACACCTCAAATTTGATGAAATAGTATAAATAGAGCTCCAAAAATTACATTTACACATTTTATTGAACACTACTTTAACTTTTTGCTGTTTGTTTATGTATATTGTAGTAAAATAAAGTAATTTTCTTACTTTTCTCTCTCTTAGTTTGTATGCTTTTGTCATTTTACAATAATACTGTAAATAAGATTTAAAAATGCATTTATATTATGATTAAGTTAAGTCAATAATAATGTGGATCACATTTTAGAAGCCTTGTAAATAGATTATACAATTTTATACAACACTTCTTGATCTAAGAGAAAATAACGGAATATGATCCAGTTAAGAATTAATTGCTCCTTAAAATTTAAACTGTCATTAAAGTACCAACTGCAATTATTTTAGATTTGGAAAGTCTCCTATTAGAATTAATTAAAGCTTGAACTCAATACGTTAATGATTTCCAGTTAATTTTGACAAATCAAATATTATATAATACTTTAAATTTAACACTAAGACAATAAAATATTAATTCATGATCATATTAAATGAAAATTATTTTAAAAATACATACGAAAAATAAAACATTTAATATTAATAAATTAATAATTTGATTAAAATAAAAATTCAGAAATAATTAATTAAATCTATCTTCGTAAGAATGAAATTAAATTAATTAACATAAATATATATATAATAATAATAATCAGTGGTGAAATTGGAAGAAATAAAAGTTCTTATAAATTTTTGTTTTATAACTTGCAATAGTGTTGAAATTTTAATGACGTATATGAATAGATTACGGAATTTAAATATATATATATACTAATCATTCATTAAATTGTTGGATTTATAAAAATAGATCTTTTTTTGATTAACACTTAATAAAAGCATTGCTAGAAATTTGTGTTATATAGAGAAAATAAATTTTTGATTTATAGTTGTAATGAAAATAAATTAAATTTTTATTGATTACCTTTGATTAAATGAAATGATTACATGATTCAACTTGCTCAAAAAATAAATTGCAATACTTTTTAACTGTTATTTTATTCAAATCGTGAATACTTGTTTTTTGCTCAATTTACTCAAATATAAAATAATTTTAAATTTTTGTGTAATTTTCTTTTCATCCTACATTTTAAACATTAATTTAACAGTTTTTTCATTTATTATGTCCCAAAAGTACATCAACATTAAATAATTATAACTATCCAGTCCATAAATCTATCTGATCTCACCTACATTATTTTTACATTAATTCATTTAACAAATTCCATTAAATTTAATAATTATAGTAACAACTAAAAGAAAACCCAAAAATTACAGTCATTTATAAATCCAAAATTTTTATAAATTCTTAATTCTTACGTTGAATGAATGTGGTATGCAAATCTTGCAATAGCTAATTAACCTAATTTCAGTCATCCAATTGAGCTAAAACTTGGAGAATAGACTCATTGTCAGTAATAATGCGTTTTATAAAGTTTTTGGGTAACAGTCACAAATTTGGTTAATAGCGTTAAAACTTGAAATTTTAATGGCATTTTTGTAGTATAATTAGTCGCTTCATTTTTCAGAGTATTTAGTTTCAAAAGTCAATTAAAATGGTTCCCTGACAATTGGGCCCAACGACAACTAGGACTATAAGCAATTGGACCCAATGAAAACTGAGACCATTAACAAGGTACAAATATGTCGAAAAGATCATTTGAAAACTACAAAAAATTGGAGATCGATAATCAAGTCTCCAGCATGAATCAACACAGATTTCATTATATTTGACCTACACGTTTTGTATATTCGATTATTGAATTCCCTTCAAAATTATTTCGTTAATTAATTTCTAAGATTTTGTGTGTATTATCTAAATTCATCTTGATTTAAAACTCGGACAAAATAAATAAAATATGTTAGCTTATTATTTTGTTATAAAACTTTTACCGTGTTAGAGTTACCGTTGTCGGAATCCATAGTGTTTAAAACATTCATAATCGATTAAAAATAATTAGAGATAACGTTAGTTAGACAAAATCTTTTTAAAGAGATTTTACAGATTTATAAAATTCCACGATCATTCAACACAACATATTATCAATTAGTTTATTTTACTTTAAATTTTATTTCACATACTTCAAGTTCAATGAAATGTTTCCAAGACTTTTGTGGCAATGCCTCAAACAGATGCAAGACATAAATTTTTAATTTTTATGAATTTTTAACTTAAAAATATTTATTTGAATTATTTAGCTTCACTTTATAGCAAACTTAAAAAATCTTCTACGACCAAGGGAAACGTGATTCAAAAAACAATTGAAAAAAATAAACAATATCATTTATATCATTTTAAACTTTAAAATTTAAAGGAATGAATTAAAAATATTTGCATAGTCATATTATACAATTTGGGTGTCAAATTAAAAAATTAAATAATTACCCTGGTTGAGGTCCATATCTAAATATATAAATGCATTATTAATAAATTAAAATATAAAAAATATTTAATTTGCACTATAATATTTAAATACATTGTATTAATCAAATATGCACTATAAATAGCATTGTTACACCATAAAAATCTTTTACATGCACTAAATTAATTTTTAAATTAAAATTAAATTAAAAAAATGGAATGTATTTAATGTTGCACTATAAAATGATCACAAGTGGCACTATTTTTAATAGCAAATAACATTTATAACATTTTATAGTGCAACATTAAATACATGCTATTTATCGACATTTTAGTATTGTATCCAACAAAAATGTAAAATAGTAATGGTAAAAAACAAGTTAAATCAATGAAATATTTTTAATTTATTTTTCTTTTTTATAGAACACAGCTTATTTATAGAAAACGGTAAAGCCACTCTAACTGTAAAACAAAATGACAAGAAGAGCTTTCATCGAGTAACTAGTTGTTACTTTTCATATTTAGAAATACAGAAGCCGCGAAAAAAACATGACAAATATTAACATGACATGATGCTCTTGCTATTTGAGTTTCAGTCAAAAATTATTTTAGTTCAGATTAAAAATTATTTTAGTTCAGATCAAAAATTATTTTAGTGCTAAATGGTTTAGAGTAAATTTTTGAATAAAAAAAGTTTTGATTTGAATTATTTTAGTAATAGAGTGTAAATAATAAAGTGTGTTTGGAAATAATATAGCGCAGTTTTCTATTAAAAATAGTGCAACTTGTGATCATTTTATAGTACAACATTAAGTACATGCCATTGAACATCGCTGTATTTTATATAAATATGTAATCGACGAACAATGTTTTAATAGTACATAAATGAATAGATGTAAGTTTACAATTCAGCTGTCCCAAAATTCACTGAAATGGATAGAAAGATTTTTATATTTGACGAGTCAAGGAGCAGAAGTAAAGATGAACGAAAGTATTGTATTTCTCACAAGAACTTATAATTCATTTTATTTTATTTAGTATTTATTAACATTTATTGTATTATTATTCGAAGATAATTAATTCATTAAAAAATGTTTTTATAAGAATAGTTTATTGAGTGCATGTTTGAGCAGCACTATAAAGAAGCAATAATATTAATGTGATTACTGTTAAGCTATTAAATAAGAATTAAAATCAATAAATTACCCTGGTTGAGGTCCATATCTAAATATGTAAATAAATAATTAAATTAAAACAAATTACAGTTATAAGTTATACTTTCCTACATTCAATATCTTAAATATCAGATTAAACACAAAATATTTTCCTGGATTGCATTTTTAAGAATACTGAAGGGTTAAAGGTCATGTAAGTTAATGTCAAAATAATGCTATTTTTTTAAAAAATAATGG
Source organism: Schmidtea polychroa (assembly GCA_959609185.1). Lineage (NCBI taxonomy): Eukaryota > Metazoa > Platyhelminthes > Tricladida > Dugesiidae > Schmidtea > Schmidtea polychroa. The sequence continues at coordinate 4,923 of CAUHTR010005677.1, read as the reverse complement.
TTTCTTGATAGTAGAATAAGTTAGATGTAAAATAATAATAATAATAATAATAATAATAATAATAATAATAATAATAATAATAATAATAATAATAATAATAATAATAATAATAATAGAGACTTATGTTATCATTTAATTGTTTAATACTATTATTCTTTGTGAATAAGTTTTTATGATTACTATTATTATTGTGTGTTAGTATTATTAATCAAATTTTAAATAAACTGTTAATGATTATTGTAATATCTAAAATCAACTACTATGAAATTACACATTAAAAGCTATGTGGATAATCTAATTGATATATATATATATATATATATATATATATATATATATATATATATATATATATATATATATATATATATATATATATATATATATATATATATGTGTGTGTGTGTGTGTGTGTGTGTAAATATAGGTGAAATAGTTAAAAATTTTATTTATTTTAAAATCACATATAATAATATTTTAGTTGGTTTTAAGATTTCATTGGCCACAATACGACTGAATCAAAATTAAAATATTCATTTATATTTATTAAAAAAATTAAAATATCAACGAATTACCCAGGCTGAGGTCCATACCTTAATAATTAAATCAATATCAAATCATAAAATAAAATAAGGTATATAAAAAAGTTCCAAAGACAATGATTAGAATTTTATGTGTTAATCACTATATTAATAAAATAATAATTAAAATTAAATACATTAGAATAATAAAATTCTTTAACAACTATTAGGAAAAAATTGTGCGAAGAATCGTAACCCAAAAAATCCTCTTTTTCAAAACTATTTTACACTTGAAAATCAATATTACTATATTCTTATAGTAAAAATTTTTATCACCAAAAGGGTTTTGACTACAATCAGAAAAAAATATAAAACTGTCGGCATTTGCACTTTGCATAGTTTACACCTAAAAATCAATATTCAGAAATTCAAAAATTTTATAACTTACTTTTTATCAACTGACATTAGATTCCCCATTGGTGAGTTAGGAAACTCACTTCTACCTACCTAATCCAACCCCTGATTTAACAAAGTAAATTTTAAATTTGACCAATTGGCACTTATATTGTTCTGACAAAATGCTTAAATATACTATACATGTTATATTTTAGACATACGAGAAATTTATTTAAAATTATTCTAGTTGATGTCTATAAAGAGTCCAAAACTTCATCTTAAATTAAAACTAATTAAAATTTACTATCAAAATTTTTAACATATTATATTAATCAAGTAAAAGTATTTGCGCCCAATATCTACATTATTGTTACAATTACAAATGTCTCAGTTGTTAGAATGTTAAAAAATAAATTGATTGAATTTAGATTTTGGTAATTAAATAAAATGTCTACAATTGAAATTGTATTTATTAAAAAATTGACTATGAATCAGTAACGATATCGCTGTTTTTTTACATATTTACTGATTCAGTCAATTTTTTAATAAATACAATCTTTATTAAACAATTTATAGCATGTCATTCATATTCATACACAAATTATAATAATATATTATATAAAATAAATAAATAAAAAATAACCCTGGCTGAGGTCCATATCTAAGTAATATCAAATTCTTAAAAATAAATTATAAGACATGAAATATTTAAGCAGAGCAACCTAAATTTTTTATAAATATTTAATCACTGAAATTTTAACCGCTCTTTTACCATGACTGCCAATAAGCAGTAAGACAAATTAGTTAAAGAAAAGTAATAATGACGTTTGGAAAGTATATTTATGAAAATCTTATTAATTATTTACTAATATACTATTTTAATAAACATCAGTAAATATATAAGTTTTACAATTTAGCTGAGTTTTTTTTTAATTTATCGTCGCTTAAAAATTTATTTACGAGTTCCAAATTTTCAAAGCTTTTGAATTTAACTGTTTCTATTAAACCGATTCCACAGAATTATTTTATTTGTTTATTTCGAGAGTTTCCAGTGTCAGAATGAACGTTTATAATAAAAACCAAACAGTTAAACAATTTTGTCTTTGTGCTGTGGTAAATAAATTAATTTTTCATTTTTGAAAATTATTATTAAAATGATTTGTATTTATAACTCATTTTCTATAATATAATTTTATGTTTTTCATTTTAAAAAGATATTAAATTTCGCTGTAAAATTTATAGATGTAAATAAATTTTTGGAGATTTACTATTGGGACATGAAAAATCCATGACTAAATATCATTTAATATTTAGATAATTTTAGCTTCACAAGACAAAATATAATTTAGATTGCTCATTTAACTAAGATTAATATCATACCCTTGTTGAGTTCTAAAATGTAAAATAATAATAATCATAATCATAATAATAATAATAATAATAATAATCGTAATAATAATAATAATAATAATAATAATAATAATAATAATAGTAATAATAATAATAATAATAATAATAATAATAATAATAATAATAATAATAATAATAATAATAATAATAATAATAATAATAATAATAATAATAATAATAATAATAATAATAATAATAATAATAATAATAATAATAATAATAATTCATGGTATAATTTCCTGCTGCAAGTTTTAAGTTTCACTAAAAATTAAAATGAGAATTTTATATTATGAAACAAGAATTTAAATTTAGAATTTAGATTTAATATATGGCCAGTCTACTTTTTAATTTACCATCTTCCATATAGAAATGAGTAATGGTACTTTCATGCTGCAAAACCTGTTCTAGTGGACTTGTGAGACATATATGTGTAACCATTGGTGAACTATAGGAGGCTCGCGGGGGCTCGCGCGAGCCCTTTGTTAAATTATTCTATGATTTGCGAGCCCCTTGTTCTTCTTTGGTAACTATTTTTTCAAAAATAAAATATAATACCTTGAAATCATTTTCATTACATACATTTGTAAAGCGACAATTTTTGTGTAAAATAAACTATTTAATTTACATTATTTTGTTTTTTTATGTCAGTCGCAGTGACACATTACTAGGGTACTAGTTCATACGATTCTCGAGAGGAAAAAAGAGCGAGCCCATTGTTCAAAATTTCATAGCTCACTTCTGTGTGTAACCTATCATGTATCAAATGTCCATTACAAATAGTTTACTGTGCTTTTGTCGTAAAGAGTTAAGGCTGATGTAGAAATAGTACAATGATCAAAGATGATATTAAATGGTGAAACATTATCAATCTAAAATAGTTTATATTTAAGTCAATGTATACAATGAGGATAACACACTATTGATATATGTCTGTTTTTAGGATTTTTATAGTTTTGATAGTTGGATTATTGACCAGTTAAGGACGTTAATTTCTTAATTTCTTATATACTACAAGTTGATGATCAGTCATAATGTCGGTATGAGTAACCATGATAACAAATCATCACAGAACAGGTTCTGCTATTACAGTACTGTTATTAAATTACTAGGGTTACTAATCGCCTTTGTTAGTCACGCATATACGTTGCTAATGAATTGCATTGCCTTTGTTAAACTAAATATGATTTTCTTATGACGATGTATTAAAATGTGCGCCATTCCACTTTTGGCAAACCAATTTTTTCAATATTTATAAAATATATTTTCTATTTTTGCCTCCTAAATAGATATTTAAATAATTTTATTAAGTTCATATGTAATCCAATGTACATACAGACGAATCAAAGAACAATCGATACCATACAAAAGTAAGTTTCGGGAATATATTCAATAAATAGTGAAAACTTTGGTTTGTCCCAAGTGGAATGGCGCGTACTGTAGGTAAATATTTTGTTTCGTCCGATTTCATAGATTGGCAATACAAATTACTAGCAATTTTATTTCTCGACTAGTTAAGTGTCGGTCGTATATGACTCATAAAATTATAAGTATATATTTTGTATGGTTTACTAACATCAATTTAAAAAAATTGAATTAGCAATGAAGTTAATTTTTAACTAAGTTATTAATTTATTAATCAAGTGTAATTTGTTCACTATAGATCAGGGGTCGGCAACCTGCGGCACTTTTGATATAAAGTTGTGGCTCTTTAGTTTCATACAAAAAATCAATCATTTATTATCAAAACCAAGAAAAAATAAGAAAATAATTTTAATGAAAATAGTGAGGTGAAGAAACTGGCAATTGGAGTAATGACGATCTTCGTGTTGACATATTAAAAGATTGATAAATATAGAATCAAATACATTTAGTTTTTAAAACACAAGTGACAGAATAGAAGGCCTATTTAAAAGTCATATACTTAATGAGTTCTTTCTTAATTGTAAAAACCAGTATGAGTAGTATTTTAGAGACTTCTTAAATGTGGAAAAATGAATAAATCATTCAAGAATACTATCATTTAAATACAGTATTTTGTTGTGCTCCAAAAGCATGAACCCTTTCAAAATTCTTAAATTTATTTATTAAATTTAATATATTAGTATAAAATATTAAAATAAAAATAATGAAATAACCATTTTTGTCATGTCAGGAAAAGAAAAGTATGTTCATTATAACAAAACAAACATGACACTGAAGTGAACCCGTCATGAAATAATAAATTAATAAATCTAATTAAAAATTTTGATTTTCTCATTAATAATTTTCCTAATTATTCACCATTGTGATATAAAGGAACATTTAATATTTTTTAAAAATTTGACTTGGTAGATTTTTTGTTTCAAAAATCAAAAGTTGGAAAAGCAAGTTGTAAATTAATTAATATAAAATTAAATTGTTATTTTATTAATTTTGATGATTGATTAATATTTATGATAATTCTGTCCTGTCATAATACGGCAATAAAAATATATGTAAAAATTAAAACTTTTAAATATTAATTATGTAATATCTTTTCAAAATAGTATTTTCAAATTAAAATTTTAAATGTATAATGTCAGATGTTTATAATTAAAATAATAAATTTCGTATGTTC
>CAUHTR010005675.1:0-20100 GCA_959609185.1 Schmidtea polychroa | reverse complement strand
ATGACCCAGGCAAATCATCCAAAGGTTTACAGGCGGTATTTACAGCAGTATTTTGAGTGTTTTGTAGTCAAGTGAATCAGGAAAGTACAGAATTTTTAGATAGAAATATGTTTTCTTTGATTAATTGAATTTCTTGATCCCTTCATATAGGATCCAAATTTCTTGTTATTCTAACCAATATGATTAAAGATTTTATTGAATATCTTTTTTTTGCTTTGAGCTTTCTTCTGCTGTGGTGCATCGTTTGCGTTTTGTAAGTACGGAAGTGATGATTTTTGATGCAAAAATAATGCTTTGCGAGGGGATTTTTTGTAGAACATGTATGTTGACATGTCATCTTTGATTTTAATTTTCAGATTTAGCAACTTCTTCAAGATTTTCATTTTTTAATTCTATATCTTGATGTGTTCTATTGAATATGTGAAATATTTCTCGTTCGTATTCTTAGTAATGACAAAAATGTTATCTTACATAGGAACTTATAAATTAAATATCTCTTAGGTTCTGTCGCCAGGATAATCTATGAAAATTATCATTAACAAACTAGGGATGATAGAACTCATTGGTATATCTTTCACTTGTTGAAATATCTTATTTACATAGATAAAGTAAGTGTTCTCATGCTTTTATATGTTCATGTAGATTTCTTATTGATTATTGCATGTTCTATAAATGATTATTTATTATTCTGAAATAGAACTTCCTGATAGACGTATTGTAATACCGAAAAGTAAAAAGTGATCATAACGTGATCAATTTTTTACTGTTATTGGAGAAAGTGTAGAGAATGATCAGACAATGGCCACAGACCATTTCTACAAAATATATTTGCATGTGATAAACATTTCAAGGCATAGAGGCCGATCAACGTATGGTTCTTTATATAAGACTATTAATTGAGAATGAGTTCATACTGTAAAATTTGGCGCGAATTGAAAATTTGCTTTGGAAAATCAAATCTTCTTCTATTACAATTAGGTAGTTTATGAAAATGAGAAACATCTTAAAGGTCATTTTCTGTAGCAAGGATAATAATCATTTTTTGTACCAAATGTGCCAGCATCCATTCTTCCATCATGATTTTGGCAGCATTATCGCCAAAATATTTGATTTATCCCATTTTTCCTTGATGGTACCGTTAGAATTAGTAGATACAATAATATTAGGAAATTAATTCATTTCTCAACTAATTAAGATTCGAAAATTTGATTCCTCTCCTTTTCAAAAGGATGCACCTTTTAACACACATTCATTTTTGGATAAAAATATAAATCTGAAAATATGGCAGTCGCATTCTCGAGATCGAACTTTATATAATAATGCTTGTAATGATTTAAAATGATTTAAAAATTTTATGTAATTTTAAAAACGTGTTTTGTTTGAATTTGTAAACATTCTAAAGCAAACTTTTTTAGATAATAAATAACCTCTCTTTTGGATTTTATTAAAAAATAATTTTAATTAATTCTTTCTGAATAAGAAATAGAATCTTAAAATAACGAAATAAGACCTTAGATAGAGAAATTATTTAAATAATATCCCAATTGTATCATAATAAAATCTTCTAGGAGCCAATGCCCCAATAGGGTAGAAGGGTTAAATACAGTCAATAATATTAGTGATATTATTAAATCAATATATAATATATGGGTGTAATTATGTTGGGGATCGACGACAGACACACAAAAACGATGTAAAAAACAATAAAAACATCAAATTCACAATAATAATTTAAAGTGCAAAAATATTAATTTAAAAAAATCAAAAAATTAAAAGTGAATATTTTTCTGGGGAAATTGGTATGGGCGGATCCCAAACAATGAGACGAGCTCAAATATAATAAAAATTAAGTTAATAGGGTCCCTGAAGGAAATAATTAGAAAAAACTAAAATTAATTAGCCAATAGAAAACCTAAGCTAATAGGAACCCGAGCGAATGGAAAACCTGAGCCAGTGGAAAACCCGAGCAGTATGAGAGGAACCGAACAGTCAATCAAAATAGGTAGACCGGCAAGTAAACAGAATTCCCAGTAGGTTGAATAAACCAAAGTGCTAGTATAGCGAAAGGGAGCAAAAGTGAATTTAAGTTAGTGCTAACAGAATCGTTTTGAATCCAGCGTACCAGAAAGTGACATCTGCCGTTGGAAGATTAATCCCTGCACAAGATTCAGGTTGAAATTAAAAAGTTTGCAAAGTAAAACCGTTATTTAAAGTTGTGTCAAAGGAAATTGTTTCATTAAATAATGTAATAAAAGAAAAGTGTAATTGTGATAATTTCGAATAAACATTATTGTGTTAGGTTGTTCGATTTGCATACTAAAAGGACACCGATGAGTCAGACAGTGGTACCGACTTGCACAAAATACTCAACAATTATAATAATAATCTCCAATGAATAATATATTGATTTAATAATATTAAATACATATTTAACCTTAACCACCTAAATATTTTATAATATCGTCCCTAATAGGGTGCTCCACCTTCTATCCATTTAGTAAGTCCAAAATTTATTCATTCAATGACTCTAAAATTAATATAAACACAATTGCAGCATGGGCGCATAAATTCGTAATCAATTCACAAATATTTGATTCGAATTTGTCATGTTCTTTTGGAATGTTTTCAACAATTCTAAAGTCGGTTTCGACAACGGAAAAGTGTCGCAGAACGTTAGTTCCTGCAAGAGGAAATAATGAAATTCTTCTTTCATTTCGCGTCGAAAAATATCGATAATTTTCGGTAAACAATTGACTAATATTTTCAATGATGTGAACAATTGAAACATCGAAACGATTTGTTGCGGCGACAATTCAGTTTGATTGGTCAATTTGTAGACTTTTGGAAAGAGCCAAATAAACACCATGTGCATAACTTGATTAATAAATGAATTGAAGACTGCTTTATTGTCAACATAGGAAGTGAGAGATTCAATCAAATGGCTAATATTTCGAATGGTGAATGTATTGATTTCCGCATCATTATTGAAGGTGACTTGAGCCGAACAGATCAAATTGTAAAACAGTTGAATTGAATTGATTGTGATTTCATGTTTAACATAATCAATATCGACATCAATTCCAGATGATTTCTCATGAGAAATCTCATCATAGCAATCATGGTGGTTCAAATAAGCCACCAACATCATGAGATGTTCGGTTAATAGTAACGAAAACTTTCCATTATTCTTTCGCAATTGTTCCCATTTCGAATAGAGATGATCGGTTTCGAAGAAAAATATATTGAAAATTTTCAAAAATAAATTAATGGAGTTCAATGAAGAAACGATTGATTGTTTTGGTGGTGTCAATGAAATTGACCCGGACAAATTGTCCAATTGATCAAGCGACATCAAAACCTTCAATTGTTCAGTGAACTGTTCGACTAGAAATTCAAATAAATTCGATTTCGACCAAAATAAAACTCTGATCCGAGCATACTTGTAACCCGATTGCATTAATTCCAACAAATAGTCTCTGCTAAAGTCAATTGATTTCATAGATTTGGAAATGTCTATAACCAACCCGTCAAATAAATTATTTATCAGAGAATGAGTTAAATGGCAACTGGGCAAATTATCAAATGGAGAATATTGTAAAGTTTCACGGATTAAATAATCAACATACGATTTTTTTAACAAAGTTATTACGGGAGAGTATTTATTCAAAATGTAAAAATCAATAGAATCCACAGGCAACTCATTAATACTCGTTGTGTTGTCATGGAAATTATTGCTATGGTTAATCGAGGTCATTTCATCATTTAGATTTTCGGTTGCCAATAGCAATTGATTGGAGGTATCTAATTCTTTTGTGCAGTGATTACAGCACAACGGATTACTATTGGTTGATTTGTCTAGGTAAATATTATCATTCCATTACTAATTTCACTAGATACGTAAGAAATATAAATGAAAATAAGCAGGATATTTTAAAATTACTAATTAAAAATTATAGTTTAAAGCCACTTTTAAAGTCTTTGACATTATGACCAATTACAATAACTTCGACATTGCGCAAAATAAAAACTAAAGAGCAACAAGTCATTATATATTAATTTTAAATTATATGTTCATTTTTCATTTTGATTGAGGTGTATTTGTCCCGTGGACCACGGATCATAGTTCTTATTGCATGCCAGTAATTTTGGTGTTGGTTTGTGTAGCTCTATGGATGTTTCGAAAAGCCTAAATGGTAAACCGTCATTATCAGTCATTTTAGATAATACCAAAATTCTGGAATTTAAAAGATCTTAAAACGGGCGGTATTCCCAGGATTAACTGCTCTAGTGCATGCTTCGGTCTATGTACATACTTTTCTATCAATACACTGTTTCATATTATAACAAAATCATCTCAACACCGTCTCATCACATTTGTGGATTTTTTAATATCTCTGTTTCCATTAAATAATTTAGGCATTGCTCCTAGGCCTATTAAGCTTGGTTAACAATAAATATTTACTATATAGAATACTGTAGAATAAACAAAGTTATGGATAATACAAAATTTGACATAATTGCCGAATCCTTAAACTAGGAATTGATGAAAATAAATGTTAAAATAGAAATAATTCCAATTAATACCTTAAATCAGGGGTCGGCAAATTATGGCCCGCGGGCAGCATGGGGCCCTCGAGAAATTACCAATTTGATATTATTTTTGACTATCAATTTGTATCAAAAATTTTATTTTGGCTATTGGTTGCTGTTATTCATCCACATAATGTGTGACTGTGAGTTATTATGTAATTTAATTCAATAAACCCAATCTATAGTTTAACCATCCGGTTTTTATTGATATTTACGAACAATCAACAACAGTAAGAAACCGTCAAAAACATTAAAATCTTTTAAATACGGTATGTTTTATCGATATTTATTTTTTTATTCATACAATATTTTAGTTTTAGAAAGTTCATAATCAATCAAAAATGAAGTCAAATAAAAATAATTACAGAGGAATGTTGTTCATTTAACAAAGAATGGACATATATGTACTTCTTTATAAATACTGGGAATAATGCAGCATGCTTAATATGCCATGAATCCATATCTGTGTTTAAAGAATACAATCTTAAAAGACATTATCAGTCCAAGCATAAATATGAAAATAATTTGTCTGAGATTGAATTGAGAAAAAAGGAATTAATTACAAGTTTAAAGCAGCAAGATGTTTTTATTCAACATTCAAGCATACAGAAAGCACCAACAAAAGCCAGTTTTATTGTGTCTCATATGCTGGTAAAGGAAAATAAGCCATTCTCAGATGAAGAATTTATAAAAACTTGTATGCTTCAGGTTGTTAACATTTTGTATACGGAAGTAAAAAGCAAGGTGGAATGCGTTTCTTTTCCAGTAGAACTGTTGTTCAGCGAATTAACGAGATTGGAAAACTTAAAAAATCAGTTATTTAATTTTAGTATAATTAATTTTAGAATTTAAGTTTTTTACAAAGCTATTTCAAAGCTTTTCTAAAGCCTTGGACAAGTACAGACATTCAAGACACCGCACAGTTGCTCATTTTTATCAAAGGAATCAATAAGCAATTCATAATCACAGAAGAATTATTGTCGACGGAATCTCTGAAAGATACCACTGGCAAAGATATATTCAATTAAGTGCATAATTGCTTTGATAAAATTGGGTTACAGTGGAATAAGCTAGTCAGAATAACAACTGAAAGAGCACCTGCTTTGACAGGTAAACTTGTTGGATTTATTAAGCTACTGAATGATAAAATAAAGAGTGAGCATGCAAATCATGAATTATTGACATTTCATTGCATAATTCACCAAGAAAGTCTTTGTAAATTAGTACTTAACTTTAAGCATGTGTCTGATATAATTGTCATTGTAATTAATTTGATTAGATCACGAGGTCTAAATCATAGACAATTCAAAGCATTATTAAATGATCTGGAATGTGAATATTCTGACGTATTGTATTTTAACAATTGTATCTCTTTTAGCAATTGTAGCACATTTTCCTTACTTGCAAACACAAATCGTTGATCAAGTTATAACCACTTTGAAAGAGGAGTTTGGAAGAAGATTTGCTGAATTTAGATATCTTGAAAATCAATTTAATTTGCTTACATGCCCATTTCAAACCAATCAAGAAACTACAGCATATGGACTTCAACTTGAATTGATTGATCTTCAAAGTGAAAACACTCTGAAGGAACTATTACGAATTTCAACACTGACAGAATTCTTTTCAGCTTTAAATGCCAGTAAATTTATCAAGATAAAAATGTTGCAAGCAGATTTTTCTCAATCTTTGGATCATTGGATCTTTGGATCTTTGAATGTGAATAAACATTCTTGTGTTTGAAAATTAAAAAACTCCAAAACCAGGTTGCAACTTACAGATGTGAATTTGCAATCTGTGCTACCAATATCAACAAGTAAATTAGAGCCTAACTATGAAGAACTTGTAGGAAACTTTTATCAAATGCATGTATCTCATTGAAATTAATTAAATTTAAATCCTCTTAATTTTCACATATTTATTTATGCCATCAAGATTTACTAAAGACATACATAATTTATATTATCCTTATTCCCATGTAAAAATTACAAATGCTGCTAAAAATAATCGATACATCCGTGTTATCTTACCCCCAAAAATTAAATTAAAAAAGAACACATAATTATTATATTTATTTTCTAAATCACAGTTACAAACTCAGCAAATGTTTCTAAAGAGTTTGTAAATGGTCATCCAGGTAGCCAGAAAACCACAATGTCGTTGAGAATAGTGTCGAACACATCGGCACTGTTGCTTAGAACACGTTTGCGCCACATAAACTCACATAATCACATAAATCACAGATAGCCTTAATAAATTCATGTTCAATAATGTTCAATAACGTCATCAATAATGTATTCTCTCATTTTTTATATTGTTATTTTAATTGTATTTTATAATTTAATTTTTGGGGGTAAGATAACACGCAAGTACCAAATAATCAAATCATAAATAGAACCTTTTAATTATAATTAATAGCCATAACTACCGATTTCTTAGCATTCCAGAAAGTCTTAAACCTGTTATTCGATGTAATATTGATGAAAACCTGCTTGCAAAAAAGACAAATTAATAATGCGACCCACCATGCATGGAGTTGATGCAAATTTGGCCCGCCATCAAACCCTTAGACAATAATTATTTAATTTTTATTATTCAGATATCTCCAACATTATTTAGTAAATCTTATTTATTTGTTGGTTACTTTTCATCTACTTTCTTATTTTTGGAAGTTTTATTTATTTTCATTCTGATAAAAATCAAAAGTTTTTAAATTCTACGAAACAAAAATTTTCAGTTTTTTTAAGGAATAACATTTAATTAAAGAAAGATGAAAATTTGTGCCCCAGAGTATGGTAATTATGAAAAACATTATAATTAATAACTCCGAAAATTTATTAATTATAAAATTGTGATGTCTATGTCTGAATCCCATCAAAAGGTGATAATGATTTGGCTGCGATACCCGTGCTGGATGAAAAGTTTCTTCTGAATTGTTAGTACAAATTTTATTGGCAAGCTTAATCTCTTCTTATATTTTTGTTTCTCTTTATTTCAAACGTGCGTATTTTTCTATTCTGATTATTTAAATAAGTAGTTTGTGTTCTATATATCTTTTAGTACATTATAATATAATATATCCATATAAATAAATATGCAAATATCTATAAAGTGTAGGCACTACAATAGCCCCCGCCGAAGTACGCGGAGCGTATGTGGACGGAAGAAAGCGGAAAAGGATCAACTGTCGATGGTAGTGTGCAGCAGGTAATCTGCGAGGTATTGCGGGGGACGGCGGATGCGGTTGGTTGAAGATGGGCCGGGTAGAAGTGCGATAGATAGAATAGATGGAAGGGGATCAATGCCGAGGAGTGTAACACAGGAAGGGTCTTCCTCCAAGTCTTCGTCGACTGGAAGGTTAGAGGGTGGGAATATTTTGTGTTGATAATTTAGGATGAGAGCAGGTTTGAGGCCGCTTAGGCTTATAATGTGGAGTGTACCGTCGATATATAACTGAGCAGTGTTTTTGAAAAACCCAATCACATGGAAAGATCCTTTAAAACAAGGTTTCATGTTTGAGGTATCGACGCATTTTAACCAGGCGTGCGAAGCTGAGAGGAATGACTTTGGGATGTAGTGTTTGTACAATGTTAAGTATGGGGAGGAAGGGTTGGAATCTAAGTATAAAAAGTGGTTGTAACGAGGAGTCTGAATAGGATTCTATTAGTTCCGATGGAATGCGTGTATTCGTGCCAAACACTAATTGCGCTGGAGACACCCCACTAGAACAATTAGGTGTATTGTGCTATCAAAGGAGTATGAAAGGTAGTGATTTGGTCCATCTTGAGGAAAAAGAGAGAAAGCGAAGTGATGCTTTGATAGTGCGATGAGCACGTTCCACAATACCGTCTGTCTGGCAAGAATAGCAAGAATAACGTTATCAATCAGCACTTTTACCAAATCTGAAGGTGAACGCTTTCTCTTTTCCGTCTTCAATAAAACGCTAAGATCTATCGCACTCTCCTGCAGCATTCGCAAAATTCCAACACTCTTCTGATTCCGCAGCTTTGTAACTGATTCGGTATGTACTTCTTGATTGAGATGCCGCTTTAAGTAATCAAGTTTCCATTCCTCCAATTTCTTTATCGAGCTGAAATCTCCTGCAGCATTTGCTTTGAGCAAATAGTGCAAATAACAGCGCCAGCATCGTTGCATGTGAAAATATCTCCAAGTTTTATCTTCTGCTTGTTAGATGATGACAATACACCAGTTTTGACCGTTTCGATAAGCCGCTCTTCCTTGAAACTTGAACAAGTTTTCTTTATCGAAGAGCATGATTCACTCCCTCCTGCTTTTCTTTTTTGACATTATGGCACAGATAATGTGATTTTTAACATACTTAGCATACTTTAGCATACTTGGCTGTGGCAAGGGTGAACTTATATAAAAATTTATAAATGAATACAAATGTAAATAATATAAATAAATACAAATATTATGTAATATAATATAATAAAAGATATATTCAAAATACAACTCGCCCGTCAATCTCGACTCGGTAGCGGATTTATGTTGATTTCTTCGTCGTTCCACTTCTAACGTTTTTGGCAATTCTTGTGGTCCGTAGTGTTGTGCACAAGCGTCTAACGCCATTGTCCCTAGATCTATTGTTTTTTGGAGATAGATTGGCAGCAATTTATTTGTCTTATCGAATTCGGTCGGTTGAGAATTATTTGTCGATGAATAGTCGGGATTCAGAAAGCAAACATCGATACAAATGTCATGCTTCTGTGCTGTTAATACTCCATTCATCATTGACAAGAAACACGAGCAAATGTCCGGCAATCCAGCACGAACTACAATAAATCGTCCAGAAAATTTCAATTGACTAGTATTCAATCAAGATAGATTGAGCATGCGTTTAAAATAGCAAAGCGATTTAATGAAACCGCCAGACAAATCGACACAGTTTATGAGAGAATTACTTCCAATAATCAATTTGAAAATATTTTCACGAATTTTAGGTTTAAAAATTGTAGGTAGCCATATTTAGTCGAACAAATTGATGATGGAATATCGGCTTTCATATCGGTTGTATAAATCGATTCGCTTTTTTCAGAACTTCTGACACCAACTATGGTAACAATGAAAAACATTATATTAACTCCGAAAATTGTGATATCGATATCTGAATCCCATCAAAAGGTGATAATGATTTGGCTGCGATACCCGTGCTGGATGACAAGATTTTTCTGAATTGTTAGCACAAATTTTATTGGCGAGCTTCATCTCTTCTTATATTCTTGTTTCTCTTTATTTCAAACGTGCGTACTTTTCTATTCTATACATCTTTTAGTACATTATAATATATTATATTAAATATAATATATCCATATAAATAAATATGCAAATATCTATAAAGTGGAGGCACTACACACATGGGCGTCCGCAGGAATTTTTTCAAGGGGGGAGCAAAAATATTTTTTTACCAAGTAGATAATTTCCTAGGGGGGAAGAGAGTTGAAAAAAATACATGGGTATAATAAATATTTGGGGCATTATATATAAAATAGGACTGTTTTACGCTTATTTACAAAATAGAACACTTTATTTATTAATTTACATAATAGAACATTTTTTTAAATCCAAAACGTTTGAAAGATTTTATATAAATAAGATGATTTGAAATCATTGATTTTCAGATATAATTAATGACATTAAAAAAACAAGAAGCCTCTTGAAATTAAATTTTTTTATTAATTTTTTTTTGTCTTTGGTTTTTCCAACATTGTTTGATCGTATCTATTAAAATGTGTTTAACTTAATCGAAAAATAGAATAGTTTGGGAAATTCAAGGGAGACAGTGCCCCCACTTACTCCCCTTGCGGACGCCCATGACTACACAGTGAATTACAAATTTTTTGATCTTTTATCAGAATGAAAATAAATGAAATATCATTAATTAAAAACCCATAGAAATTTTATGATGTGAAGTGTTATATTGAAAATCAGAATTCAATAGCAAAATATATGACTAAATTGAGTGCTATAGAACAGCAAGAATTGTGTAGGTACTATCATGATATTAAAATATAAATTGTTTCTTAAAAATATCGATGAAATTTTCAATGATTTTTGAAAAATTGTCATTTATTATGGAGCTTTAATGGATGTTTCAATGGACAAAAAATCATTCATATTGTAGAAAGTGTTTTCAGAATATTCTAAATAATGTATAAACATTGAAAATGAAATACGTGCACTGTTTTTTTTCAGGAGAAAACTTTCATTGATTTCAAAATGTAAAAAATTAACTTAATTTCTTCATTATCAAGTAAAACTGAATTATCCGACAATTTAATAAAATATATTTGTGAAGTTTATGAATAGCGTTTTTGTACTTCCTGTAATATGCATGTCTAAGAATTCTTCAAATTGAATTGAATGTAACCGAAACCCCTGGAAAGATGAATGTACACATCAACACCAAAATTGAATAGAATGAGGTGCTATACACCTCGAATGTAATTTATATCAAATGCCGATATGAGGTGAATACCATGTCGTGTGATCTTTACTAAGCTGACAGTTCTATTGACAAGTTAAACATTTTAAAGCCCCATAATTTACTTATATAAGTTAAAAAACAGCGAAAGTGATTAATATTTTAATAATATATAAAATATAATCTTGTCAATAATTTTTTAACCTTTTATTTGAATTTTCACTTTCTTCAATTTTATTTTGTGGAGTATCTTCACGTGAATACAATCATTTCTCATGGGTCCCACTATAAATTGAGGGATATCATTTAGTAATTCGATATTTACGATATCCTAAAATTTAAATCAACTGTTCAAAATTTACAATATTTATATTAAGTTTTCAAAATTATTTCACATTTATAGTTTTGTCATAAATTGTGAAGAAAATTCAATTATTATTTTGGTGGTCGGGCAAAATGGTATATGGGCAATATATAATTTATAAATGGATATTAGTTAATGCTAAACAGTTTAAATGTGGTTGAGGATTTAATAAGAAATGTCCTCAACAGTGTGATCATCATTTTTTTTAAAACCCCAGAATGTGAGATGAGCCAAATATCTGGTTAAGGTGCTTAACATCGAGTCAGTGAGAAACCTCAATTTGCTAAGTTTATTAAAAGATCTAGATTTGCCTATATTGCTATTTTGTTATTGTACCATTCTGTTTTAGAACTGATATGATAATATTCATAATATTAAGCGTTTATTAAACTACAGGCCACCCTCGAATAAAATGGTATTTGAATTACGTTTTTAAAATTTCCTTTTTCAGAAATTTTAAGTTTCATATAACACGGGTTTGAATAACAAATAACCAATTAACCACATTATTCAAGGGTTGCTTATGTTAGCAAATTGTCTATCATACTGTGACAAAAGCCGTTACATATCTAAATTGTTTTCGTTGGTTTAGTTCAATAAACTTCAGTGAACACCATTTGAAAACATGCACAATATTTATTTCACAATATTTAAACAACTGGATGCTTGAGGATTTAATAGTTAAAGACATTTTCATTACATTTAACTAAATATCTTAATTTACCTCCGCATTTTACTGTTTCCCCTACCATTGTTTATCTCACTTTATATCTAGCTAAGTCTTACCTTACTCTTCAAATTTCCTTTTCTTGAATTATACCTATTTTTCATTATTTTGTTGTTTTTAGAATATTTTTATTCGTTTATTGTATGTAAATAATTATGGCTGTCATCAGAAAAATGACAATATTTATTCCAAATCCCATTCTTGTTAAAACTTAGCGATATTCCTTGCTGATATATTCCTTGGATTACTGTTTGGATATCAGTAATTATTTGAAAATCAAAGGGAAATTATCGATTGACTTCAAATTATAAGAACTTTTCTTTTCAAATTTCACCAATGATTTCTTTTCCATTGTATTTCCATTGCAGATATTTTCAGAAACATCAAAATCAAGATTAATAACCCAAGGAAAATATTATTGGTATATGAAGAAATAAATAAACGAAAGAAATTACTGTGTAAATGTGCTTTAATCTAAACTGATTTACTTTATTAAATTATCAATGAATTCCAAAGATATAAAAACATTTGCACTAGATCCTTCCTATTATTCATTTCATCATCTTGAATCAATCCTATACTGAAATGTTCACATGAATCTTATTCATTTCAAATTACTGACAAATTTTAACGTAATCAATCCCAGTTTAATAGGGAATTCTCAATTCAATTATATCAGTATTACGATTAGATAACAATTTTATCATGTTCCTCATTTAATATCATGTAATAAAATGAAAAACATTAAAATCTTGTAACCGATTTTCACATATATTTGTATCAAAATTAAAAATTGTTTCATTTTTAAAGTTAGTAATTAATTTTTATATTGAAAATTTTGGAGAAAAAAATAACAAAGTTTAATAATTCTGAAATTAAAATTAATAAACTTTAAACTCACTTTGAAATCAACTAAAATAGAAAATGTTTTGCCATTCTCTATGTACGAATAAATACAGTCGTCGCTAATTATTATTTTACCATACACTTTATTAGGTTTCGCTATGATGCATGTATCATAATATATAATTTTGTCGAATTTATCTGCAGTCAAATTCATTCTTAGTATATTTTCAAATCTATAATCTTTTGGAATACTTTTTGTTCCAACACCACAAGTCATAATGAGTAAATAATCTTAATTCAAAATAAATTTCATACAATAAATAGTGTTAAAGAATTTGAAATCAAATTTGTGGTTCTGCTAAGGTACATAGATTTTAAACAAGGTAATTTATTTTCTTTTAATGTTCAATATTTTCCATTTTTACTTTAATACTTTAAAACCTAATTTTTGAATTATAACTTTAGATCAAATAATAATTGACTTAGTTAATATATGTAAAAGTAGCAATTGTTTTTAACACTTTGATATATATTGAAATTATAGAAAACGATCGTAAAATATAAACGCTCGTCATTTATTCATTGTGTAAAAATATATTTTAATATTTCAAAATTTATGGTGTTTTGTTGAGTTAAAATATTTTGTTGGGACTAAACAAGTAATTGAAATTTTGTTTTAACGAGACGGTTTTTCAGTTCGGTTAGTGGTTGATGTTCTTTGGGTCACTATGGCTGCGTATAGTGATTCATCCTCTACACATAACCAAAAACTACGCCGAAATTACTTTTACCCAGCAATGGTATATTCGTACTTAACTGATAATTGTTTGGGGAAAACTAGGATTTCAATATCATTGTTTAAATGCATTTATAGCATAGTAATGGAAACCAGAACCAAATTAATTTAAATTTAAACATAAAAACATCAAGTAAAACATGAATAAATTAAAGAAAACACTATAGAAACCAAATAATAGACTTAAAATATAAGTGAAAAAAGGCATCAAGTATCGAAAAACATTATATAGAAATATGACAAACAAACATAACACGAGAAATAAATTCGAAATCAAACATGACGAGGATAAAAAAATCACATCACTAGACGAACGAAAAACTTAAGATACATAACAGTTAGGAGCACTTATTTTTGACCGCAATGCTTTAACCATTAAAATATATTTAATTTTTATAAATCTTTCTGTATTAACAGATTTATATAGAATACACCATATTTGATAATGCGAATTTATATTTATTTACTGTTTATTTATTGTAAAATATCAAGCAGAAGCTCTTTTCATTAATTAATCTATGCTCCGCCACGTAGAGAAAAGAACATAAACAAGTTGTTATGGAATGGACACTGATGCAGAACAAATTCGAGCAGTTTATTGGGCTATATTATATAAGAGAAATTTTGAAGGAGAAATTTCCCCTTTAAATAACTACTGATGTAAGATGTGGGGACTTAAAATATTTGCTGACACTGTGTCAAGAGAGAGTATCATTGCTATAATGAAATACATATGATTCAATGTCAGACAAAGTTGCAGTAAAAGACTCGTGTCCAACAAGTTTGTATTGACTTTTTATTTGTGGAATACCTTCAACTAAAATGCCAAAGAGGTCACAACTTTTCAGAAAATATAAAGATTGATGAAAATTTTTTTTGTCAAAAGCATGCTGTAGGTTTTTGCGATTTATTACTATATAAACTGACAAATATGGCATCTAATTTGTCTTTTTTATTGACTAATATCTTTGCAAAGGATTTCCCTATTTAGGTAGTATCACGAGCGTCCACTCAATCAGTTGCTGGTTGAATCAGTCATTCTACGTCTCTAGGCTTGTTTCCAACGTCAAAGGACCATGCCCTACTGAATCTTATTCATCATCACCTTTGTGACCCCCTCAAAACGCCAACACCATATAGAAAATAAATGCACCAATACCAGGATTTGATATGATCCTATCTTGGTGGTAATGATGAAAGGTGATGGTAAGATCAGTGTGCAAAACCAATCAAATATTTCTCCAACTGACTCTCTAACTCGTGGATACAAGGAAACAGGCAAATCTAGGGTGGCTCAATTACAAAAACATACAAGCAAGAAGACATATAATTTTACATAGCATCTTATTTAATTCTTCTTCATCAGTTTATGTTTTTTCCACTATTTTTCGATTTTTGAACAAAATTCTTCAGCATCGTCATTTTCTTGACGATAATTGAATGCTTCATTGAGATCATTAAAAATGCTTCTATTTTGGAAAATCCTTTCCTTAATTTCTTTGGATAAAGAAGATTTTTATTTGTCAAATCATATTTCTTGATGCCATTGATTGTGAAATTGGTTTCTGTAATCATCAGAAATATTTCCCAAGGCAACTCGTTATTTTGAAAATGAAAAAGAATTAAATTGAATTAAAAATAATTAAATTAATTTCAAAATAATTAAAACAAATCATTGTTAAAAACATATTACCCATAGTTTAATTTTGTACTTGATTGTAAAGTACCCTTCAAAAAATAACAATAATATATTCGTGTTTCCAACTTAAAATCTTATTTCGTTAAATAAAATCGCGGACACAGAAATCTGAAATAAGAATCAAAGACAAAGAGTTAAAATAAATAAATATGATGACGAGGATACATTATGGTAAGTCCATGAATCCAGATGCGAGTCAGTGTAATAACATTCTTGGTGTTGGGGCTAACCTTTTGATGACGCCACCCACAAAACCAGCGTCATTTGTGGTGGGCGTTTAATTGTAAAATAATAATTATGTGCAGTTAAGAGTAGAAGGATTATAAATTGCGAGTATCGATAAGATGGGACACACATTTACGAGTACTGACATAAAATGTTTCCTTTCACAACCCTGCAATAAGTTGTATTTTTTATGAAAGTTCAAAATTTTAGTAATTGTAAAGTAATATTAATTAGTTTATGGCATTTTTATATGACTAACTGAATTTTTTACTTTTAAAACTGTCAGATTCGATTATTTAAATATTATCATTAAAAAGATATTTTATTTCTAATTATGTAATAAAATTTGGATTAAAAATGAGCTAAATGCTGTATTCCGAAGATTGATGTGTAATGCAATTTATTTTTATTGATAAAATGGTTTTATGAAATATATTAAATGCGATTTCATAAAATCATTATTAAAAGATTCTTATTTATAAAAAATGCTTGTTATATTAAAGTAAATCAAATTTATTTTAGCAATTT
This sequence comes from Schmidtea polychroa, assembly GCA_959609185.1. NCBI lineage: Eukaryota > Metazoa > Platyhelminthes > Tricladida > Dugesiidae > Schmidtea > Schmidtea polychroa. The sequence goes on along the minus strand of CAUHTR010005675.1, from coordinate 3,880 downwards.
AATTTTAAATGTCTTCAGATGATGACTCTGAAGAGCAACAAAATGTTCAACAAGTTGTCGAATCCGAAAGCAAAGCCGATATTGAAGGAGATCAAGGTTATGTATTCTTTGAAAAACGACTCGGTGTTATCGACAATGAAAATAGTTCGAAAGCTTCAATTTATTTTGAAAAACCTCCTTATAAAGACTTCTATCATAAAAATTGTCTTACTAATGCAATGAAATGTATAAAAAATGATCCCTTTGTTGGATTACTTCTTAAAGCTCTAAAATCTAAAGGATGGTAATAATATGAAAGTTAAAGACGATTTATTAAAAATATTTAGTGAATTTTTTCCTGAGCGCCACTTGTCCTGTGAACCGTGTTCCTCGGTTGTAAGTGGTGGATTCGATGTCAATTCTCGACAAGTTGCAATATGTGAAAATAACTCAAACAATTATGCTTTAGCATGCGGTGTTCTCAGACACGAACTATTACATGCTTTTGATTATTGTCGGGCCAAAGTTGATTTTGTAAAAAACCTCCGTCATCTTGCGTGTTCGGAAATAAGAGCAGCTCAATTTATCCACTGTCATTATTTACTATCTACTCTAACTGGAATAATATCTCCATTAGAAATACAAAACGCAAATTACAAATGTGTCAAAGAGAAAGCCGCTTTTTCATTACTCTCCGTTCGAATGTTGACGAAGTTCAAGCTTTTAAGGCTGTTGATGAGGTTTTTAATGTTTGTTATAGAGATTTTGAGCCATTTGGAAGGAGAATTAAATTTAGGCATGCTTTGTTTCTATTAATAATTTGAAAATTAAATAATTTTCTTTTTAGAACATTTGAGAAAGATTCAAAACGAGCGTATTTCGAAGCTAGGTATTTCGGATATTATAATGATGATCAATTAGAAAAGGATTTTAAATAATTTATGTGTAAAAATTAGTTTTCTTTGAGTCTTTCAATATTTTTGATGTGTGAAATTGTGTGTGTGTGTGTGTGTGTGTGTGTGAAATAATAAGAATTACATTAGACAGATTAAAATTTATTCCAAGTCCCGTGAGGTTATAAAGCGATTATAAAAAATGTCCTTTTCCTATCACGTACTTAATGGTGCTTTGCTAATTGGTACTATTGCTAATTATTTTTAAATCAAGAAAAATAACATCTAACAAAGTCATCCGAAAAGTACTTTCAGAAGTTGAACGAATCTAGTTACGTGGTCAAAACTTTGTTTATTTTAATCGAATTAATAAAAATTTGTATGTTTTCAAGCTAACAGTTACATTAAGCATTTACTAGTTGAATCTCAAATATTATTAATGATCCAAAACAATAACAATAAATATTTAAAATAATATAACAGTGTTCTTTAAAATATGACAACACTCCGGACATATATTTGTATTTATATAATCAAATTAATCATAAGAATTGTTACACCAAGAAATAATATATTTTTTAACTATTCGATGAGTCCCACTGTGGCTGTTGGATTGATTGCGCTTTAATACAATAATCTGATTCTGATTAATCTATTGATTTCTCTTAATCCTTCGTTTACCCAACTTAAACATATTTCCTCGAATCCTATTCTCAATTTCTTCGTCCTTACTTGAGGGAAATGCCGGTGGTATCTGTTTTTGACTTATCTTATATATTGATTAATGATGTTTAATCATCCACGTTTCGAGACACAGAACAGGGTATCTATGCTGACAGGGCAACTCGTACACTTCATTGGCCACCTCATAATCTGACAGACAAATGGAACATGTATCATTAGCTGCGGTGATTTTATTGACTTGTAATTTCTCAATATCTGCCTCATTTGCTGGTGGAGGACCACTCTGTTCAAATTGATTCATAATACTCGTTACAATATTGTCGAAACTTTGATCTGAAACTATGTAATCCAACGACTCTCATCTAAAATCCAGTGGCAGCAATCCACCAAATATATTTGACATTAGTTGGCCAAAAACACTATTTCTGTTATAAGGATCTCTTGGAGTCATAAAAAAGGAACCATCAATTTCGTTTGTAGTACTTCCACCAGGAATATGACGAATAAGATGAAAAACATTCAAGGCATTATCATCACTTTCCATTGAGTTATGACGAATAATATGAAAGACATTCAAGGCATTATGATCATTTTCCATTGAGTTATCAGATTAAATTCTTTCAAAAAAAATCCATCATTGCACGTCACACATTAACCATCCATTCAAAAACTAAATTCCCAAAAAAATTTATTTTCCAAATTCTCGAACAATCTAAATATTTTTAAAAACAACTCTCATCACTTTAAACAAAATCAAAATCTACCAAAATTCCAGAAATTCCAAATCTCGAACATCAATCCAAAATCGATAAAAAACTTCACAATCCAAAACCGAATTATAATGCCACACTTGTCCGCGTCTGTGTGCGCACACAAATCAATCCAAAAAAAAAGTAAAAAGCGCACACAGACGCGAGATACACCCAATTCCGAAATTTAATAACCAGTTGAGGTGAGTCACCATTTACGTGATAATGAAGTTATTAAATTTCATTTATTCAATAATTTATTAGCAACAAAAATGGTTTTCAGCAATGTTCCCTCTAATTTCTCGGAGAGTATGTGCGCAGAAAATTCTGCCTGTGCAACTTTTTTGAGAAGCTGCATAATTTGTGCGCTTGCGAGTTTGAAAAATTACGAAATCCGCGATTGATTATAGCACACACTTCGCATTTCAGTGTAAATTACTATTATATACTAGGTCAGAAAATTACTCGGATTATGAGTCAGATTGTTAATTTGTTCAATACCAAAACTGAAATTGCATTGTTTTATAGCGTCACAATCAAAAGCGGACCAGTCCCGAACTTCATTCTCTGGAAATCTATCTGCAAGATGGTCACAGAGGGATTGTATGAAGTTTAGTATGGACCGCGTATCCACGTCTTCAATTTCTTTACCACTATTCTTCAAAAGAAGTTTGACGTTTTCATCCCACGCTACTTCGCCACAGAGATACTGGCTTCTCATCTTATTCGTTTTTCCTCTTGCCAAATCAAATGCATCAAGTGGCGTCAGAGAACGTTTTTGAAGAAGCACACACAAAGAAGCTAATTCGGACAAAACACTTTTCAAAACATCCAAATTAATTCGAATTTCGAGTTTGTTCAACATATTGTAGCAGTATTTAGAAACTGGATCATTGTTAGTATTTTTTTCTTGCTCAAAATACTTCAACAGAGGATCGTAGTTCCGAACAAGTGTTTCCAGAGCAAAATGCCTTGATAGCCAGCGCACTTCATTAATTGGTCTAAATGCCACTGAATCACATTCCAAAACTTTTGCAATCTCTTCAAACTTGCACTGTTTCGTGGACGACCTGCAGAACACTGTATAAACAGTCCTAATTAAAGTTTCCAGATCCCCAATAATTTGATTTCTTTCCATGAATTTGAAATTGCAAGATCTTCGCGATGTGCAACGCAGTGCTGCTGAACTAAGTGCGAAATGTCACGTCTAAGTTGTGCTGCTACACCGTTATTTTTACCTAACATAACAGACGCACCATCTGAAGTAAACATAACCATTTTCATTAGATCAAGTCCATGCTTTGAATAGAAGTTTTTGATTGCAGAAACTATTGCAGTTGCATCACATGACTCTAGTTCTAATATTCCACCAAAAGTTGTTTTGTACTCTGATGAATTGCTTTGTCTGAATTTGAATTATAGTATTAGGTATTTATTTACAGAAATATCTGTACTTTCGTCCACCGTTAAAGTGTGAAAATCAGCAGAAGCTATTTCACTCATCATATCCGTTTGAACAACACTATTAATGCTTTCTAAAAACTCGTATGCATAATTTTTGCTTCTCCAACTATC
>CAUHTR010005674.1:0-25734 GCA_959609185.1 Schmidtea polychroa | reverse complement strand
AATTTGGTATATAGGAGTGGTCGAAGCTTTACCATTCCCAGAAATAGTCTGAGTTCTCTATTTGGATTTGGCAGTTGGAATTGTTGGATTGAGTTGATTTTTTTCTCGATAGGCTTTGTGCCTTTTTCATTTAATGTATGCCCGAGGAAATTAATTTCCTTTTTCAGAAATTCGCATTTTTGTGCGTTTATTTTGATGTTTGCTGTGTTTAGTGTTTTCAACACTTCGTCTATGTATTTTAGATGAGATTCTTTATTTGGGCTGGTTATTAATATGTCGTCCAAATATGCGATTGTGTTTTTGTTCTTCTTCAGCGTTCGATCCATGAAACGTTGAAATGTTGCTGCTGCATTTCGTAAACCAAAGGGCATTCGGTTGTATTCAAACATGCCGATCGGTGTTACGATTGCTGTTTTTTTCATGTCCTCCTTTCTGATTGGAATTTGATGGTAAGCTTTTTGTAAGCTTTTTTGAAAATGTTTTTGCTCCTCTGAGTCTGTCTATTATGTCTCTTATGATCGGCAGTAGGTAGTTGTCTTGTTCTGTCATTTTGTTGAGCATTCTATAGTCCCAGCAAGCTCTCCAGTCTCTGTTTGCATTTTGTTGGATCATTAGTGCTGATGATCAGTCTGAATTTGAATGTGTTACTATATTGTTTTCTACCAGTTAAATGTGATTGAACCGAACTCTACTGATGTTACTCCTCTCGCCTTGCACCACTTTTGAACCTCTTCAACATTACTTTTGCATTTTTCCTTATGTCACTCTTCAAGATTCGCATTTTGAGTGTCGAGGACCACCGCTTGTGTTCCTCGAATACTTACCAGATCTGGTTTTAGGCAAGTAGTTCTGAACTTGATAATAGGCTCCATGAATCCAACCAATCCTTTCTCTGTGATATATGATTAAGGCTCTCAGGTTATCCTTTGCAACCTTTATCACACATCATTTCGTTCCCGATCTTTCGTCCTCCTCTACCTGTTCGAGTCTTCGTTTGAAATAAATTTCCTCTCAATCGGACGAAACCAATAAACGTTTTACCATCTAAAAGTCTTGTCCCATCCTTTATCCAGTTATGAATAAAGGGAACATCCCTCGATCCGTTCAGACAATAACCATCATTACTTTCATACAGCCATTGCTTCATTGCCTCGTAGTATTCTTCTTTTGACTTCATTTCTTCCCGGTTTACTTTTATGGGTTTGCGGCATTTCTGAGGTCTTTTTAAGATTGTTGGGTGTTGCAAGAGATTTAAAACATTTTGATCTTCCAATTTTATTAGGCTTTCAAGTCTTGCAATTGTCCCGTATTGGATTTCTGCTCTTATCGATGGGATTCCCAATCCTCCATCTTTACATTTACTATTAATGAACGCTGCCGTGTCACTTGGCAACTTTAGCCATTCTCTCACAAACCATCTCGTTTTCTTATCCAGTTCTCGCAATTCCCCTACCATTGATTCTCCCAGCATCGCTCTGTGCATTATGCTTGGGATCAGGAAAGTACACAGGATCTCTAAACGCTGTTGGGGCTTCAGAGGTGCCTTTGTAATTTCCATCAATTTCTCGACATAGGAAGTACCAATTTTCGCCTTTACCTTCCCATGTGAGTTTAAATAAACACCTAGGTATTTATATGTTGATTCAGGGTCAGAGGTCATATAAGGTACGTTCCCATCTGCAGTAGTCAGAACATCTGTCGTCACAAACCATTTCTTCTTATGTCCATCTCTTTGTGCTGTGATTGAACCACATTTTGTTGGATTAGGATCCAATCCGTTCTTTTTAACTCTCCTAGTGCTACATCTAGTAACAACTGGAGTCCTTCTTTACTCTCTTGTGATAATCGCAGGGTTTTGAGCATTTGTATGCTTTGTCATCGAATTTGTTGGGAAAGTAGCAGTAGTTTTGTTTATAAATACTCTTCTTGATTCTTTTTCTGGGCTGTTGTTTCGGTAGTTGTTGTATCGGTTTGGCGAGTTTTTTTATTTTTATTCCATGCTCATGCGCTTTTTTGTCATAGCTTTCTTTATATTGTTCCTGACGATACTTTATTTTTAACCCAGCTCCGGTCCATGCAGACTGCAATCGCTCTTGCATTATCTCCTTGTAGTTTGAAACGTCTAAGTATTGAGAAGTTGGAGGTTGAAACTCCAAATCAATTGGCATGTTGTTTCGTCTCAAATACATTAAATAAAAGGGTGTTTCGCCAGTACTCTCATTCACTGTATTTCGATAGGCGAATAAACATGGTTTGATAAATAAGTCCCAATCCTTTTGTTTCCGATTTACATGTGATGAGATCATATTCCTTAAAGTACCATTAAATCTTTATACTAACCCATCTGTCTGTGGATGATATGGAGATGTATTTAATTTATAAATACCAAATAAATCTGTAATAGATTTAAATAGATCGATTTGAAAATTTGTTCCTTGATCTGTTAACAATTTCTTTAGAGCTCCACACCTAAATATAATCTTTTCGACAAATACTTGAGCAACTGTTTCTGCTTTCTGATTTGGCATTGCGTACGCCTCTGGGCATTTTGTTAAATAATCACAAAATACAACAATATATTTATTTCCATTTGTAGTTTCGGGTAAAGGCCCGATAATATCCATGGCTGAAAATTCCATTGGCGCTGCTGGTATTGGCATTCGTTTTAATGTAACCTTTATTTTCTTTCCCATATTCTTTCGAGTTAGACATATTTTGCACGTATTACAACAATGCTTTACATCTTGGTCCATTGTATTCCAAAAATACATTAATTTTAATTGTGAAATTGTTTTTCTTGCTGACAAATGTCCACCCAATGCTCCATCATGATATTGTAGCCTTAACGTATTTCGATGCTTAGTTGGAACCACTATTAATAATTCATCACCTCTATTTTACTTTAATATACCTTTGTGGATTACATATTTATGCTTTTCCTAAATTAATTGTTTTAATTTACTGTCCTTTTTCATTATTACGGTATGTTTGATTATTTGTTTTAGCTTATCATCCATTTCCTGATCTAGTTGTAGCTCTGACATTGTTTGCTACTTTAATTACTGCAAATACTGTATCTCTGAAACTTATCTCTTCTTGGCCCATATTGATTTCCTCTTTTGAAATCCTTGACAATGCATATGTGTTAGCATTTGATTTTCCTGTTCGGCATTTTATTTCAAAATCATTGTCTTGTAAGGCTATTGACAACCTCATCAATTTGCTTGCTGCATATTGATGTTTCATCAATCATTGTAAATAATTATGATCTGTATAAACAATGAATTTTCGACCTTACTAGATATTGTCCAAATGTTATTCCATATACTAAAGCTAAAGTTTCTTTTTCGATTGTTGAATAATTTTTCTCATGAGGTTCTAGTGATCGGCTAGCATATGCAATGACATGATCCTTTTCTCCTTCCACCTTTTCTCCCAACACTGCTCCTAATGCAAAACCACTTGTATCTGTCATTAATATGAACATCTTTGTAAAATATTGGCATCGCAATATTGGATTAATTATTAATTTTTGTTTGAGAATATCGAAAAAATCTTGCTGAACTTTATTCCAAGTAAATTTAATAGTTTTCATTAATAACATTGTTAATGGTTGAGCAACATGTGCAAAGTTTCTAATAAATTTTCTATTATAGCTCACTAATCCGAGAAACTGTCTGACATCATCACCATTTTTTGGAATGTGATAATCGTCAAAAGCTCCCTTAAATTCTCTCAATTCTGTTAGATATTTCTCCATCACAACAACTTTATCAATAATTTGTCCATTCATTTTATATGGTTCTCCTTCACAATCGCCATTTGCCTTTATTGTCCCTTTTTCAATAATCGTCTCGCGTATTGCATGATTCAATTTAGCATTCAATGTAATTTCGGGACTTATTTTTAGTTCTCACGTCTGGAATGTAGTCATGCAATTTTCTGGGTTTATATCAACTGGCCTTGGTATTGTATACATTTTAATTAATGATGTGTGACTCCATTTGCAACAATAGAATATAAAACGTGTTCTTTTTACAATACACTCTCTTACCGTGGCATGTCTGAACCTTATACATAATACTTTACATCATTTTCCACTGTCAAACTCATTGGATGTGCATCCGGGCATTCTGTCATGTCTACCATAGAATAAATTTTTCCCATTTTTGTTTGAGAACAGTCGTAGGCGATTAAAGACGCTGTTTGAGTTGTAATTGCACATAATATCATAATCATGAACATTAAAAATGGAAATTTCATCGTTTTTCTTTTCAAAGCTCTTTCATAGTTTTCTCTCATTTTTATAACAGGTTCAATTTTTTGTTTAATCAGCTTCTCCCAACCTCCATTTTTTCTTATCCATGTACCCACATGTTTATGTAAAACTTTACTCGCCGTTTTAATTATTTCCTCTTGTTTTTCCATATCTAAGCAGTCATATGTTCCGATCTCTATCAAACTATAACTTATAATTGTCAGCACCATATCCTTATCCATTTCTCTTGTCATCATCTCAGTTATCACACCATCATCGCAAAACTTCATACTTTCTTTTGCTTGTTTTAACACTACACAATATCTCTTTAATCTTCTTTGCGATTTTTCTCACATATTTCTCTACTTGTAATTTCTATGTTGATTCACCCTATAATTCATTTACTAGAGCACGTACCACTTTCTCCGTTCTCTCTGAGTCATTTTGATCTCTCTCCTCTTGGAATCTTTTTATTATTGTACATCTAATTCCATACAAACTTTTGCATTGTTTTTCTTTAATCTCGTTATCAATCGTCATTTTGGTCATATATGGCTCATTTTTAACTTCAGTTTTTATCTCATTTTCAAAAATAATATCTTCAGTTTCATTTTCTCTTTCATCTTTTATCATTTCTTTTCAACGTGCATCTCATCATCATCACCCATTATCTCATTTTTCCAAATTGGTAATTCCATTTTAAAGCTTTCTTCTACTTCCTTTAATTCAAATTGTTTTATCGCAACTATTTCATTAATACACATTTGAGACGGTTCATCATTCGTCAAAAATCCATCTAACTCAAAACCTTTATACGCCAATACAATTATTCCATCATTGTCCAGAATTTCTGCTACTCTCCGTCGTATTTTACTCACTTTCTTACACCAATGCTCGTTTGTACATTCCACTCTTTGATCATTTATTTTTAAAATTATTATGAATGGCTCAATATAAACTTCTTTTTCTCTAAATTTCTACCCAAATTTTTGAGTAAGCGTTTTTATCATTTAACTATATTTTTATAATTTACATAGGGTCTGACACAATCTAAAATTTTTGATTTATCTTCCAATTCAAGTTCTAAATTCAAAATATTATTTAATTTATCATTAATATCACCTGTATTTTTTTTCAAAAATGCTTTATTTAATTCAAATTTAATTTTATCAACATATTTGACTGGTTTCTCATTGGCAATCATGCTCATTATTTGCATTTCATTTTCAACACCGGGAATCAATCTACAATCTACCAAAAATTCGTCGTCTTCCAACACTCGGCCCATAAATCTAAGTTCCACTGCCCAAACTTCACACTTGTACATTATTTCTCTTTTTAGCTTGTGCATTAATTTGTATGCTTCAATTTGATACTCGGATTTGGTGCCGTCTGATGCATTTGTTTTGATAAATATCTGGTCTAACCATTTAATTTTTCGTAGAGATGGCCAAATTCTTTCACAAAGTTTTGAAATACACTTTCGCTTTTCCACACTTGGTGCATAACATTCCGTACAAAGTTTAATAACAGTTTTAATTTTTGTTAAACTCAACGGTATTTTCGTTAGCTTTATTAACACTTCTGTCAATTTCTGAGAGTTTGCGTCAGGTTCTGTTACTAATTTCCTAGCCTTAGTACTCTTTTGACTTTACATATCAGCTTTAACTCTGTTTCTTGTAACATCATCAAGTTTTGATTCATCTGTCTTCAATTTTCGTCTCGTCATCATATGAGAATCTGTTTCTTCATCTGATTCAAATTTCGCTATCAATTTATTCAATTTTTGATTCAATTGTTTAACATCGTTCTCAATTTTCTCCCTAAATTTATCTTTCTGAACATAAGCAACGTTATTCTTTGATGGGTTTTCATCCTGAATTCTAATTGTACGTGTTGGGCTGAAACCGAGAACTGAGAGTTCGTTTTAATCGATCGAAAATACCTAACACAAAAACCGCAAAGTTGAAAAAATTTATGACCAAGGTTTAATATAAAATAAATAAAATAAATTTCATCACACATTAAGAGTCAATAAACCCCGTATAATAGAATAAAGAGATAAATAAATTTAACAGAAAAATTCAACACTCAAAAATTTCGATAGAAAAATAATAAAATGTAAAATAGAATTAGTTGAAAATTATTTAAACAATATAAAAATTAAATCGTCAAAATAATAAAATTAGTTAGCATTATGTAAATTGTAAAGTTTATAGAATTAAATGGTTATGTAACTTATTAAATTTAAAGATAAAAATGTTTAAATTAATAAAAATTAATATAACTCAAATTATTTAAATTATAAAATTTATAAAATTAAAATTAATAAAAATTAAATAATTAATTAATTAAATTAATGAAATTAAAAACAGATAAATGATTGCATACACTCAAGCATGTATGAAAAATTAAGTCAAAACTTCTCGCACTCTGATTGGATAGAGTGACAGCGCATGCATGAATGCGCATGCAAAATCAGTATAAATACTGATCACAAATTCATTTGAAAAACTTATTTTTCAGCACCACCATGTAATTTGCAGACAGTAAAGCTCTCAGTTTTCGATTTTATGCCATCGTGGATTTGGTAATTTATTTTTATTCTTATTGTAATTTTTAAGAAGTGTTTTAATTAATAAATTTTATATGCAATTAATGTCTCAGTTAAATTTTCTTTTGTTGTCCTTTTTAATGGTTTAATTTTATTTAGTTTCAAGTTTTAAATGATAGTTTTTATTGAGTCCAATTATATTATTTATTGGTTGTGAACGATAGTACCGTGGAATTGAGATCCAGCATATCATGGTTTGGGGTACCTTCGGGATGCTCAGACTGGTGGGTATGCTGGTTTTTCAATCGCGCAGCTGATTTCGGGCCGAAATGTGGAGGCTTCTCCACGGGTCCGTCGCTGGAAGTACTTTGGTCAAACATAGGTTAGGACTAAGAATACAGGCAGATCCCTGCTCAAATTTTTTGAAGAACAATTTAAATATTAAGGGAAGTGTGCGTTAACTTGGAAATAAGGGCCAATCCCTGCTCAAATTTTTTGAAGAATAATTTGGATATTGTAGGAAGTGTAGAACAATAATTATTAGATGGAAAATAAGGGCGGATCCCTGCACAAAATTTTACAAGAGAGCAATTGGAAATACCCGTAATTGAGGACCAACAACGATCCAAAAACAGTATACATAGCGAATAATGACGTAAGACCTTCTATCGGCAGTCTAGAACCCGAAAAGAAAATACAATGGGGAGTAGTTTTAGTAATAGAGCTCACCTGCTCATTGTTTTTTCACCTTTGTGTACAGTACCAACATGGTCGTCGCCATGGGTACACAAATGGTTAAAATTGCAATAGTCATGGAGGTGCTTAGGAAAGAGTCGAACGATTATGATTACCCCTAACGTATTTTAAAATGTAAAAATGACACACCCCTAAGTAACCAACATACGTTTCAAAATCGGTCTTTGAAATTTATCGGAATTTCTGGGACAGGATCTTGATCTCTCTCTCGGTATTGATGGGTAAAATCATGTAAAAATTAGTTTTATTCATTTTAACTGAGATTCCAATATTCAAGTGGGGTTTTGGTATCTCCGCCATATGACGTAATATTGTTTATGTTTCCCTTTTCTTCTTGTCTTTAGAATTTTCTGTATTCTAAAAGTTGTAGGACTTAGAATAACTTGCAATTCTTGCTCATAGAATTTTCCTATAATTTCATTGTTATCATAATCTTTAATGACATGCATTACAGAACACTGTTTGGTATTAATCTTTGAAATTTGAAAAACTGCATCGCTCCAATTGCTATCAAAGTTTTAAATAAATGGAGAGGCACTAATTTTTGAAATCCTTACATAATCTCCAATTCTATACCTTACTTTCTTTAGTTTTGGAAATTGACGAGATAACCACAACTTTACTTGATTATCAGTTGAAACATCAACAGGTCTTAATCCATTTAAACCACGATGGGTTGAATGGTTATATGAATGAATTTGCTTTGGTAAAACATATATCCATGTTTTATTTCCTTGATGTACAAAATACCTTTTTAGTTTATCTCTCAATGTACGATTAAACCGTTCAACATGTGCTGCCTTATACTGTGAATGCACGGTATAGTGATTAACATGATTTTCTTTTAGAATTTGTTTTAGTTTACTATTGTAGAATTCCTTACCCAAATCAGTTTGCAAGTTATCAGGATGTCCATCAGCAAATAAAGTCTTGATTGCTTGAGCCATTTCATTAGCAGATTTAGCTTTAACAGGTATAGCTCTTGCAAATCGACTAAATACATCAATGCAGGTCAAAATATAGTTGTAATATTTGTTGAAACTCGAACATGGAATCATTTCCATCAAATTTAATTGCCATAGATCGTCAATTGCTAATAATTACTTTTCCATATACAACTTTCATTATAATGTCTAATAAATCATCAATCACAAATGTTGGGAATTATTGTAAAATTGTCATTCTTGATTGTTTTGAAGCTCTTAATAGTGAAGTAAAATACGGTAAGCTTCGTGGAAGTTTCATTTGTCTAGATGTTTTAAATTCTTTAGGTTTCTGTTTTGATAATTGGAACTCTTTTGGTTCTGTATAACTAGTTTTCGGTGGAATTTTATTTGAAATCTTTCTCTTACGTTTTCCAATCAAATTTTTCAATTTCCTTTTCTTTGAAGGTTTGACAATTATTTTTTGAAAGGACATTATTATCAGTCTTTTGCTTTGATCAACTTTGTTTATAAACAGAAGCACCGTTTTTGTTGAAAATATCTGTTCGAACTCGTAAATCATCGCTACATTTCTGAGTAAAGTCTAGAAATAAATAACCACGGGGAGTTTTAGTCGCATCATTAAACGCTCCAAGTAAAAATTTCCTATTGTTTGGATATGCTTGTCTAGCTAGAAAATCAATAACTATTGCATCTCTAGGGTTTTTAAAAATTGTAAGATAATGTGATTCAAATTACGGGTTCTATGATTTCCTCCTTGATGGAAAAGATTTTGAGTTATAAAAATAACTGTAACTCCAACATGTCTGGAAATTTTTCTAAACAAATTATTAAATTCCTTTTCTTTGTTGGCTTCTTCATACAAATCATCAATAATGATGACATCTCTCTTTTGTAAACGTTTTGTCCAATCTTTATCAAATTCTTTTATGATTTTCATTTGAACTTTGCAAAATTATGAATGAGTCAAACCATTTTCAGTTTTCGAACCTCGATGTCAATATATTTTGTTGAATTTAACATCACCCAACCACCCATAGTAATAGTAACTAAGTGGTCAAGCTGGTTGAGCGCAGCTATATATTACGACGATAATTTGCAAGAAGTAAAAAGAATAATATACAAATCTAAAGATGATGGTAAAATACTTGCAAATGTGAAAGAAAGTATACTAAACGATCAACTAGTTGCCGAATTGGTTGAACTTAAATTAAATTATGAAGTGTTGATTGAAATACTGGATAGATTTGAAAATGGTGAATTTTCAATAATATCTGGTTACAATTGTTTATCAAATGTGTCATTTTCTACAGATCCTTGCGATATAAAACAGTATATTGGTGTACGATTAGAATCAAATAGCATATCCTCCATTTGTAAACTAGAAAATCCCGAAGTTTCACCGAGTGTATATTCTATGTTATTCAAATGTCCATCAACATCTATTACAGTGGAGAGGAGCTTCTCTATGCTTAAAAAATGTTAGCATTAGATAGAAATTTCAACAATGAAAATATATACACTTATTTTGCATTTTATTTCAATAAGGATAATAATAATTCATCGGTAGAAGATGATGGTTCGGATTTTGAGATGCAATAGGTAGGATAGCTGGCTTTTTGAACCTTTTATGATTGTTGTATTAATAAACGGTTTATCCTTACTACCTATTAGGATTCTCATCCGTTAGAACATTAATATCTGTTTGCAAATCACTAAATAATTCCATAAATTTTATTCAATAAATTTGACACTCAAAAACTTGTCTCTTATTTTTGTTATTTAAACAAATTTCAATTTTCCTTTAAAAATATTTTTTAAAAATGCTAAATTTCAGTTTTCTTTTTAAATATTTTTCCATAAAAATATTTTTTTAAATTGAACAAAATTTCTAATTAAATCTTTAAGAATCTATCAATTTCTTCATACTACCCATTGTTCATTATTTTTTTACTTTTTTCATACTTAATCTCCTTTTCCCTAATTGGTTATTCAATGACCAATACTTCTTTTACGTAATTGGCTATTCTCTAACAAATAACCCTTTATAAAGTACCCATCAATCCAACTCAACAAACAAATAAATTTTATATCCAATATCCATTTGGTAATATTTTGCCAAAAAATGCCAAAATTCTGAAAATTTTGCCAAAAACCCATCAAAAAGTTGCTATATTTGGTTAAATCCTAGGAGGTCTAAGTAGCGCTATTGAGTTGAGCACACTCAATGCTATTTACACATCAAAAATTTAGAAACCTTTTTGGAGGTTTAGACACAGCATAGTAGAAGTCGTAGTGGAAGTCGTAGTATGACCATAACGTAGAGAATAGTAAACTCTATACACTGAAAAAAATAAAAATCATGACCATAAAATTAAAAGGAAACTTATTTCGAAAAAATTTAAAGTTTTTTGTTAAAAGGCCTTTCCCGAATTTTTGAAAATTTCAAAATGGGTACGAATTTTGAAAAAAAAACTTTTTGTTAAAAATACTTCGAAAATACATACGTTCTTACAAATTTCATTATCAACTCAAGAGACTTCTGTAAATACTGTATTTCCCCTATAATAAGACCTACCTCGAAAATAAGACCTAGCATGAATTATTCGCCCACAAAAAATATAAGACCTACCCTGAAAATAAGACCTACCTTGAAAGATCTGTTTACTTATTTACATAACGAAAAAAATAGTAATTTTAATTCAAATTAGCCATAAATATATGCTTTAAAGTGTCAAATACTGGCGAATCTGTTAGTTATTCAATCCCCAATCCAATGATCATGACCATAATTTTAAAATCACATGTGTCGGTTTTACATGGGTTTTTAGGTATTTTAATACATGATTATATTTGAATAAATGTCTAGTTTTTAAACGTAATAAATTTGTTTTGAAAATATGACCCGAAAATAAGCCCTAGGTAGCTTTTTTTCTGAAAATTTGAAGTAAGACAGTGTCTTATTTTCGGGGAAATACGGTAGAACCAAAATAATTGTATTAGAATTAGAATAATTGACGTTGCAAGTTTGAAGTAATTACCCAAAAGATGTGCACATGACAAAACAAATTTTAGAGGAATTCCTAATAAACGTGAAAATGTGAGCACAAAGAATTATTTCAAGCATTCCATTCCGCGCAATTACTGAAATATTAATACCATACCAATTTTTTGAAATTAAAATTAACAGTATTTCATCTACTTGTTATTAAAAGTAATAATGTAAATAATAAAAGAAACAAAGTAAAACTAAAATTTTTATTATTAGTTTTTTATTATTAGTTTTTTATTATTATTATTAGATCAGTATCACCCACACCCTTATATAACCAACGAACTTTAACCATACCAGTAAAAGAAATAATAAGTTAAATTTATTGGGAACATTTGAGATATTTCATATATATGATGGACAGAAAATATACTACTTTAGCCCTCTAGCTATATGAAAGATTTTACGTTATTATCATTATTGTCATTATTATTGTTTCTTATTCTTTGCTATTATTGTTAATTATATTATTATTATTTCTATTTCTATTATTTTTATTTTTTATTATTATTATTATTATTATTATTATTATTATTATTATTATTATTATTATTATTATTATTATTATTATTATTATTATTATCATTATTATTATTATTATTATTATTATTATTATTATTATTATTATTATTATTATTATTATTATTATTATTATTATTATTATTATTATTATTATTATTATTATTATTATTATTATTTCATATAATTTTTCCTTCTTATTAATTTTTTTTATTGTTACTCCTTACTATTAAGTTTCCCTAAATGAATGATCTGAATCAAATGATTCGTAATTTTCCTATAAATAATCCCAGCTCCCGAAAGAGGAAATGAAATCAGTTAATTTCTCCAGAAAAATACAAGCAATAAGTAATCATTTAATTTTCAAAAATTACTTTATTTAACTATAATTAATCAATACCGCCCTTGAAAATTATTTTTGTTTTGAAAAGCAGCAATTACTCAAAAAAATTTTCTTTCCTGTTTTTTATATTTATTCTAATTACATTTCCTCAGTAATATTGACCAGATGGAGAAACTTTCTGTTGCTATTTTAAAAAATGCATTTTTAGATGAAAATTTGTTTTTTAATTATTAGATTTTAATGTATAAAATAAATTTATAATAATAATAACAATAAATTATTATTATTTATTTATTATCATTATTATTACTATTATTGGGAGAATTTAGAATTAGTTGTATGATATAAAGAAAGTGACAACATATGTTCTCTCAAATCCGGATTTAGGGAGCATTCATTTTCTTATCCTAAGTCCTATTAAACTACTGATGTTTTTTACAAATTTTGGTAGATATAATATTAAAACTTTGTCTTCACTGGTTCCTTTTCAATAGCTGACATATCTTTAACAATAACTTTGCTAACCCCTTATTAATTTGACCAAAAATGACAGATTTAAATTAATAATGATCGCGCTAACGTACGCAAATAAGTATTTGATATACGTAGAACTTTTACTTATTTAATTAATAAGCAGTAGGTTTAAATTACCATGAACGTAATAAAAATTGGACAATTAGTAATTCTTCACAAACTCTTTTTCACCTGTCCGCCCTGAAATTAATTTAGCAATTCCCATTTGTCATTGTAATGAAATTTATTTTTATCCTACTAATCATTATTTTTTTAAATTTCTACTCTCTTACTTGTTTTTGTTTTCTATTTCACAATGATTGATTAATTAAGCAATTTAATTAATTAATTAATTAAATTCATTTTTATTTATAACATATTTATTTCTTCAAATTCCACCCATATTTATGTCTTACCCCAAGAATAATGTTAATTTTTACGTTCTAATAAATTAATTCGAACAATAGTAATACAATTACGAATATGAATCAGACTTTTATCAAATCTGTTAATTAAATTAATTTTAATTTAACATTAAAACAATATATATATATATATATATATATATATATATATATATATATATATATATATATATATATATATATATAATTATAAATTAAACTTTATTATTAATAATATTAGTTAATTAATAAATAAAAATTATTTTAGAATGATTTTGCAAAGCAACACTCACCAGTCAAAATTGTCTCATTTGGCAAGCTCGACATTCGCTATATATTAATAAATTGACGAGAAATGTATTCTATAAAAAATTAATTCACATCTCGGGAAAAAGAAATTTACAAAAGTAAAACAAAGCAAATACATCTCAGTTCATTTAAAAATGAGGCAATAGCAAACTGATCTGGATTGTTTGAAATAATAGTTTATATGTAATTCTATACAGTTTCCGTGGATTATGCAGAGTTTTCTAAGCAATTGAACTGAAGTTAGAATTTCTTTTATTAATCTTTAAGAATTTTTTTGTTTTACTAGAATAATGATGGAGATGATTGCGCCCATTGTCTGTGATAAATTAGGGTTACTTACAAACGGACGAGTAGTTTTGAGTATATTTTTCTTTTACTGTTTTCATAATTGCTTGCAAGAAGTGTTTGATATTCTCAACGTTCAAGTATTTCACAGAACTTGAGTAGGCAAGGATCAATTGTAAAAGATATTTTTTAGAATTTTTAACCACAACTTACAGAGAAATTATTATTTTGATGTTTTAGTTAGTTTTGTAGGCATTCGATTTATTATTATCGTAATTTTAAAATAAATATTTTATTTTATTTAAACAAAATATTGATTAAGTGTATTAAATTCATATTTATTGATTTATTAGTTAAAATTCCAAACAAACAATAATTATTAAACGATTAATGGAAAACTAAATAAATCTAAGAAAATTATAGAGAAAAAGTAATTACTAGCAAAAATACTAAAAAGTAAACATTATAAATGTTGTATTTTTTCTCTTTTGTAATTCTAAAAATAAAAATATAAACAAAATCGGGGACATAAAGAATTAATTCTTCCTTGGGAAGTTTTTTTTCTCAAAATTTATCTTTCCGTTGACGCCATATAATTCTAGAAAATTAAGTAAATAATTTAATTAAAATTCAATTTATCCTCTTTTAAATGCTATTTCGATTGACAATTAAAACAAAATTATATTTGTTGTATTTTCATAAGGAATATGTTAAATAAAAAATGAAGGTCGTTTTTGGGGTCAAGAAAACTAAAAAAACTCTCAAATTCTTCAAAAGTCCTCCCTCAAAATCCCCCAAGTTCAGAAATACTTATTTAAATTCAATAATTATAAATTACTTAAAATTTTATATTATTTTAGGGAATTTTATGACAGCAACATAACCACTTAATTGTAATACAACATAACTCGGTACTAGAGCCGTGTTTCTCAAAGTGTGCTCTGCGGATCCTATTATCATATTTGAAATAAAAATTATAAATTTAAATCACCTAAAATTTAAATTATAATTTAAAAAAAATTAACTTATAATTAATTTGTTGTTTTGAAATATTCTGATTTACTTAATTTTAACTAAAAAAATATGTAACTGTTAACTCAATGTAATACGCTATGCCTACTATAGGGTTTCTCAAAGTGTGCTCAACAGAGCCCTGGGGTTTCGCGAGCTAACTCAAAGGGCTCCGCAGTTCAAAAAGTTTGAGAACCGCTATACTAGAGTATAACATTGTTGAATATCGATTGATTCGACTTGATCGATTTGTTCGGCTTCAGCACTAACTTCAATGGTTTCGTTCCGCATGTTGGATTGAATTTGAATTTGGAGAAAGGAATATTAAAGAAAATATATAAACAAATATATTTGATTTACTTAGTATAATATGTAATTTTTATTATTTAGATATCTTATAAATAATAATCAATTTCCTACGATAATTGTGATATTGTGACGGGCAAATAAATGATTCCTAAGTCGTGGTGAAAAAGAATTATTTGATAGAACAAATTTTTTCTTCAACTAAAACAAAGAAATAATAACTAAAGATAAACTATTTATACTTTCCTAATTAACGGGAAAATTAGGCCCCTATTATAAATGAGAATATAGCGAAAGATCAAATCAAAAATCATTAAAAAATATTTTTTTATGGTCAGATGGATTAAGTTTTTGATATAAGCTTAGTAAGTCAAATAAATGTTTTAGTGAAAACTCTTTATAATCAAATTAAACAAAAAAGAAAGTGAAGAAAAATGTAAAACATGCAAAACACAGACTAATAAATTTGAAAAAGTTTGAAAGTTTACATTGGTGCAATTAAATTAATATAATAAAACAAACTTTTCGCTTTCAACTGTTGTACATTTTACACTAATATTGTTAGGTTCATATAGTGGGATACAACTAACACAGTCAAAATCTGAATCCAATTAAATTAAAAGGCACGTTTGGTTAAATGAATAAATAAACAATAGGTTTTTACAAAATTTTATTATTAATTAATACAAATTTTTATAAAATAGATAAAACTGTACTCAAATCTCCAGTTGCTGGCTACAGGAAAGAAAATCGGTTATTCAAACCGTCCTAAAATGTTTTTACTAAGTAATCAATGCTGGTCCTAACTTGCAACAACAGCCGGAAAGGTGAGTTTACCGATAGTTTAAACGCGATAATATTTTGCCCAGACTTTGGTCAATATTTTTCCTAATATATGTTTTCTCGTATTTATGCCCGAAGTAAGACAGTATCAAACGTGAATACTGGTAATTCTTAGATTTCAATTAAAATTAATAAATAAACTCGTACCCTAACAAATTCAGTTATCTTCAATCGAATAATAAAATTCCATAGATAATAAATCTCAAATAATCCTAAGAATTAAATAATAATTCCCAAAATTGATTTTGTCCGATAAGAAATATTAAATCAACTAGCCAAATCAGAATTAGTTTTATTTTCAAATATGAATTTGTGTATAGAAATTATTTCTAAATTTATTGCTTTGCGATTGATTGCGGGTGTCCCCTTTCTAATAAGTATACAATATTGCTAATTCAACTCTATTGCATACTTTACCTGCTACACTGGAAATTACATCACTTGCAAAATTAGCTAAATCACAGAAAAAAAAAATCTGCAAACTTGTAAACATGGAGTATGAAAAATCATATTCGACTCTGGAGAGACCGTCATACACAGAAACTGTTTACAAGTGCATCCATAAACCTTTAGCATTTTTAACTTGTAATGGATTAAAATATTTTTTACGGATGTCTAACAATAAAATAAGATAAACATTACAAGCTTTATGATTCCCAGTGCAAATCCCAATAGTAGACTAGTTTCGAGCTTTTGTGATTTAGCGAAGTTGCAAGTGATGTGATTTCCAGTGTACCGGGGAAAGTATGCAATAGAGTTGAATCAGCAATATTGTATACTTACCTGGCGCGAAGAGAAATCTTCGCGTCTCCTGCATAGTACTGATGAGAGCCAAAAAATCTACGAAAAAATATATAGTTGCGGAGTTACAAAATTCAAATTTATTTAAATTTAAAATTTTACGGTCGATTTCCTATATGTTCACGATAGAATTTTAAATTGAAATTTTGCACAGAAGTAGTACGTTCGATCTTTATTTAGATTCCGTTGAAAAATCTACGAAAAAATATATAGTTGCGGAGATAAAAATTCAAATTTATTTAAATTTTAAATTTTAAACCACAAAAAGTCATTGTGCAATATATTTCAATTAATTTAATAATTTTATTTAATTATTTGAAAAATGTGTTTTTTTTAAATGAAATTTTTTAATTCAATATATATATATATATATATATATATATATATATATATATATATATATATATATGTAAATTATTTTTAATGAATTAAAAGAAAAAATGTTAAAATTAAAATGAAATAAAAATTTGCATTTTGTTATTTTTTTCATCGTCCTATGTCATCAAGCTAAATTTTAGTGATAATAATAATGTTCCTATTAATAATAGCTATTATCATTGTCACTATCATTCAGAACGTTCAGGCTCATTTGGACGGATGCAGCGATGCACATGATCGCAATACTTGTATTTTTATATATGTTTTTTATTTCATATTTCAAAACCACCAATCCAGCTTGATTATATTTACTGAGATTCTGATCTCATTCAACATTTCCATCATTTAGCTTATTAATAACTCTGTCGTGAAATGTTGGACGAATTCCCAAGATTGTAAGTGAAGTAATATTCGTCTCTATTTCCCAATAGATTCCAGGGAAATATAATCAAATTGAGCATTTCTCCCACAGTTGGCAATATATTATTACCGAGAAATCTCTCTGTCATTTCTCTAATTTTAAATGGGATTTTCTTTTTAATTTTTGAAAAAATGTATATCAATAACATTTTTAAAAGTCGAAATTTATATTAATAAAAATTGATCAAAAAATTAAATCGGAACTCAGATATGATTCACTAATCAAAAATCATCGGGTAAAAATAAAATTTTATAAATATTTGATGAGTGGGAAAAAAAGAAAATCATATTAAAATCATTAATAAATAACAAAAAAAAAATTTTAACAAATTTTTTATTTTTAGGAATTTTTCGACAATTATTGAAACTTTTTTTTTATTTTTTTTCTTTCCATAAACTCGAATTTATATTTCAGTTGATTGAATTCATGTGATTTTTGTTTTAATTTGTACAATTTAAATATTTCCTTTAATTTAGTTTTCTAATCATAATTAGTTTCCGTCATCTACGGATTTTCTGGCTTTTGATTTATTATTTTCTTTATTATTATAATTGTTATATTTCTAATGAATAAATCAATATAATATTTTAAATTATTTTTATTAATTTTTATTCAGTAATTTCAGTAAAATGTATTTTTAATGATTATATAAAAAATATAAAGAAAATACATTTTCAGAAAAAACCACAACCTTAAACTTTAAGGAAGAGTTAAAAATTATTAGGAAAAATTGATTAATAAAATTAATTTCTAATAAAAATAAAGTAATGAAACATATTACGGGTATTTACTAAGGAAAAGCAGAGAAATAATTTTGGTGTGAAAAATAAAATACAAACACATAGCAACCCTGTAATAAAAATATTCAGGGTAGGACAAAAATTATGGAAAAAATCATTTATTACGCGTATTTGATATTTTAAAAATATTCCACTTTTTCATGAATAATTTATTTACCAAAATTATAATTTAGAACTTTTATAGAAATTAGGAAAATGATGAGATTACTAGAAATTATGGAAAATGTAGGAAAAAACATCAAAAAACGTAATTTATTATCGAAATATCAGATTTAAAATTAAATATTTTTAGGTATTCATAAATTGATTAAATAGATTGATCGAAGTCTTGGAACGGGTAGAAAATTACTAGAGTGCATAACAATAAATATCCCAAAAGAATTGGTATTAGAAGGCTTTAAAAATCTATATTTACATAAAAATTTAATAAATCTTACATTTTTGAAAATAAATCAAAAATGATTTAAAATTCATAATAAATTCAATAGCTTAATTTTATTAACAATATTAATAAAATTTAAAATATTTTAAAAAACTTTTAAAAATATAATTTTTAATAACCAAGTGCTCGTCTAAAATGTCACATTTATGTTTACTAAATTAGTAACTCTGGTCATGAAAGAAAACCTTGATTGCCAATCTATTATAAGCTAAAATTATTCCAAATGCCAAAGTAAAATTATTGACTAATTTAATTTAAATTGTAACCCGATTGTAATATATATTCACCTATATGACATAGTTTACATAGATTATCTGATATTTATGCATGAGTGTCCCAAGCTAAACCAGAAGATGCCACACATTTACAAATGTCGTGATGTTTAACATATTAAATAATTTTTGATTGTTTTTGAAATTTTAGGAAATTATAAGGGACTAAGTTATTTATTTGATATCTTATGTTTGGGGAAAAGTTCTTATTTTCTGGACAAACTTGAAAATGTTCCCCATAAATAATGGTTGAGTTAAAAATTGTTTGGCCCCAAAATCTCATTNAATAGTTGAGAATACGTTATATATATATATATAGAAAATAATGAAAAGAAAAAAACAAAAATTATTCATTCATTATTATAATCCGTATTAGTTAAAATATGGTTTCACATCATCGTCAGAATCCGAAGAAGATTTGCCGTGACCTTAGGGTATTCCTTTGTGATACCTTTAATACTTAAGGTTTCTCCAGCATTCACTTATCTTAAGGAGTCTGCACAGCACTTTATCAATTTCGATACTTTTAAATAGCTTTCAGTGTATTTATACAATGCAAAAAAGAAAACCTTCCAAATTTGCTGTGATAGAATTTGCTTAATTATGTGATTTTATTCTTATTGGAAACTGTAAAATTTGCAAAACATCAAATTACCCTGCAGATTATCAACCCTAAAAATTTGGATTTAATGAAAGTGTTTTAGTCTTCTACATATCAAGAAGTCCACAGGGGCAAAGGTAACAACTTTGAGCGGTAATAAAGGAGAGATTAGGTGTAAAATGTGCATCTATTAGTTTTGTATTATCAAAGAACAAATCAAAATGTATTTCTATGACTTTCAGAAAATTGAAATAATTAAAATATATTAAAACCTCTAAAATCAACTGTAAAGAATTAAAATATCTCATCATATAATAATAATTTTACATTATTATCAACATTTATTTCAATGCTATTAAAACAACAGCGCAGAACTTGTTGTAACAAATTCACTAATAACAAAAAAAGAAACAAATTTATCATGAATCCCATTTCATTGTGTTCATTTTACCGGAGGGATGGAAACTTTACGGAAAAGAAAGTTATTTTTTAAACAAAATTTTTTTTCATTATATTTTCATTGAAAAACTCCACCAAATGACTTTTTTAATTTCACTTCTGCAAATTTAGAATTTCATTCATTGTCATGAGGAAAAATTATATTTCTTTAATTATATATTTGTTTGTAATTAATATTTTAATTATAGTTGATCAATTAATTTACACCTCTTCGATTTTCGTGTCTTTTTTAAATATCAGTTTCTATGTATTTTTTTCAGAAAATCATCAATTGATAATTAATTGATTAATTAACCAATTGAATTAATCTAAAATATAATTTATTCACTTTTTATGCGCACTTGTAATGAATAAAATGTCGAATATTATACAAAGCTGATAAGTGGACAAAATTAATAGAGCAAAGGTAGAGGAAGGGGAATTGAATTAGCCGTAGAAAAGGCGTATATACTCGCGTATAAGTCGAGAAATTTACGTCAAATTTTCAAGTCAAAATAGCCACTTCGACTTATACGCGGGTCAAAAAACGTACAAATTAATTTTTAATGAAATCATTAAACCTTTTTTTTTATTTTTGTTACTTATACTTATACGCGGGTTTCCAATTTAGGACTTAAAAACCTCTTAAAATTTACTCGACTTATACGTGAGTATATACGGTAAATAAATTTAATTCAAGTAAAATAATTCTTGGAAGATGTTTAATTATCAAATTAAAAGAAATAAAAGTATGATTGGAATATCACGCCTATAGACCGACAATTGGTTCTTAACTTGTTAATATACTGTCTATTGCGATACTCGGATTACGCCTGCGCGCTAGAGACGGCTCTGACTTGTGGAGTTGAGTATTTACGGATGATGTCTTAGGAATGGACCAGTTTGATACTGGATTCAATTTTGCAATTTAAATAGATCAAATCTTTGATTTAAACAAAAATTTCCAATGCAAAATTAACACTTAATCAAAGTTATGTCGATAAAATTTGTCGTTATAATGATCTTGTAGTCTCTTATCATTAGGGCCACCCTAAAAGTTGTAAACATTTTTGATTAAAAGATTCAAAAAGTTGCAAAAAGTTGCGTTGGGTTGCCCCAGTTACCATCTAACAAATCTGTTATTTTAGGATAATTGTGGGAAAAATTAAGACTTTGCTAATTGTTAAAAATAGATTTTACAAAAAATATATATTATCCTATAATAATTTATTTTATTTTTATAAAATACACAGATAAACTTACACGTCAAATATTGTCAAAGGTGACCAATAACGCTCATATATTGAAAATTTTAATTTTATTAACTGAATGAAAGTTTTGTTTTAATGCATCTAATTAAACAATTATGTAATTCCAACAATAAAATTTGTCAAATAAACCAGTTTATAATACGCGACAGACTAAACAGATTTTTTTAAAGAATAAATACATTTTTTAATTTTCTTAAATAATTCTAATAAATAAAAATCAATTATATTTTTCAAAACTAGTATAAACAGGAGCGTATTAAAAACAAATTTGCTTTTCTGGTTGATCAACGATAAATATTTCTTGATCAAAGGATAAAGGTAAAAAATAATCGAATAATTCTGGTATATTTCAGTAAGGTATAGTCTAAGACCCAAATCTCATATAAGGACACCAATAATTTATAAAACACAATTTTAAAGAGAGAGTTCAACATTTTATTTATAAATTCAATAATTCTTTTGTTTTACTAATGTATTATATTTTTTTAAAATCCAATTTAATTTTTTAATCGTCTATCACTATAATGTTTTATATTTTGTTTTAATTATGTTATTTGTAGCTCACAAAAATTAAATAATTAAGGACTTTTGTAAGATTTTCCAAAATTAATATATAAGAAATGTTTTACATCCTTCACTATATTTAGAGATGTTTGAGTTACAGATTTTTACAGTATCTTGTTAATAAATTGACATCTTTTTAGTTACATTTATACGAAATGCCAGCTTTATTGTGATAATTCTCATATCTGCCTGAAAAATTTCACTAGCTCCCTTTCATTTCTTCTGAAATTTTCAGAGGTTTTTAACACTTCTCTCTATTTAATACAGTTCTGCTATTCTTAAATCCTTTTTACCAATGGACATTGTGATAGACATTGATCATGAATAACGGCATAAATTTCAGAAATAATTCCTTCTAAATTTGGACCTTCTAGTGTTATTTCATATTTTATTTTTATTAAATTCAAATTTGCTTAACAACAATACAGTTAAACAAGAATATTATATACATGTATCACAGTATTACAATTTCTTTGGGTCACAACGTAATTTGTTTTATTGAAATGTGGGTCACGAAGAAAAGAATTTAAGGATCACTATTACTGAGTTACTGATAGTAGTAGGATGTGTCACCACTGGCACATGTCACCTCTGGCACACCCCCCGGGGGGGGGGTAAAAAAAATTTTTTTTCAAGGTCAAATTTTAAACAAAGACATATGACTCATCAAGGTCATTGAAACAAAGGCCATGACTCATCCTATGACTCATCAAGGGCATTGAAACAAAGACCATGACTCATCAAGGTCACTGGATGACTCATCAAGGTCATTGAAACAAAGACCATGACTCATCCGACGACTCATCAAAATTCTCAAGGTCATTTAAACAAGACCATGACTCATCCTATGACTCATCAAGGTCATTGAAACAAAGACCATGACTCATCAAGGTCACTGGATGACTCATCAAGGTCATTGAAACAAAGACCATGACTCATCCTATGACTCATCAAGGTCATTTTCAAGGTAATATGATTCATACTATGACTCATATGACATTGGAAAAATTTTTCAAGGTCATATGACTCATAGGATGACTCATCAAGGTCCAAAAAATTTCAAGGTCATTTTCAAGATCATCTGAGTCATCCTATGACTCATCAAGGTCATTTTCAAGGTCATATGAGTCATCGCGATGAGTCATCAAGGTCATATTATTATTTTTAAAAAATATTATTATTTTTATTATTATTTTTAAAAAATATTATTATTTTATTTTTAAATTTTTCAAAGTTCCCGCCAACGAAAAATAATAATCGATAGCTCATTTTAAAGCTCAATCCAAGACCTTTCGAATGAGCTATATATCATGTTATTATTATTATTATTATTATTATTATTATTATTATTATTATTATTATTATTATTATTATTATTATTATTATTATTATTTTAATAAAGTAAAAATATCATTATTATTATTATTATTATTATGAAACATATATATAAATAGGTCTAATAACTTCATTTACAACATTCACAAATATTCATCGATGTCTTCAAACGATCCACAGGTTTGATGTTATAATTATTTAGTAATTTAACTATTTTAAATAAGGTACAAGAATTGTCTATTGATTGGGATCATTCTTTTTAATAATAGATAAACTTCTAACAATAAATGATGAAGATTATATATTCCTGGCCAAAATAAATAAATCTTTCAAACATCAAGTAATTCAAAATCTATTTGATAAGTTTGGCTTCAATATATCGATGTTGAAATTAACCAGCTGTATAATATCTATAAATAATATTAACCATACAGAAATTAACATGCTTAAGGTTTTCTGGATATGTATGGATTTCAGGTTCGGAAAATATCGCGAGCTTATTGAAATCTTCCTTCTTAATGCATATAAACTTGGTATTAAAATACATAATTTACTGAATGAAGTCAGAAAACAGTTTATTACATGTTGTATATGTCGAATTCGAGAAGTTTCTATTCTATATCTGCCTTGTGGTCATATCATTATTTGTTCCTTATGTTTGAAAAACTGTAGTAGATGTCAGAGTTGTGGTGTCATAATCGATGAATCTCATTCAGTGTATTTTTGAAATAAATGTTGTAAAACTCCTACTTATTATTATTATTATTATTAATATTATTATTATTATTATTATTATTATTATTATTATTATTATTATTATTATTATTATTATTATTATTATTATTATTATTATTATTATTATTATATAATTTCAACTTTCTATCACAAATGACTAAAAACATAGTGGATTATTATAAAATTTATAACAAAAAAAAAAAATTATACCATAAAAAGTTGACAAACAAAAATAACTAAATATTTACAAATTTTTTATTCGCCATCATATTTACAAATTTTTATTCAACATCGTATTTACACAAATATAATCACAATGTTAAATAATTGGCCCAAAATATAGCTTTAAATTATTGAATTGAATATTTGATCGAATTGTTGATCTCGAATGACAGGATCCGTTTCAGGCATGACGATATTACCACTACCATCTAAGACATCAACCCCTCTATAATGTCCATATGCAAAACTTGAGTTTTTCCCTACCCAAGCTCTCTTATCGTCGTGATTATTTAAAGCTATTTTTGAGTTTTTAAAAGTAAATAGCTGATGATTCCGGGTTCCTATTCTAGTTTGAGGAACCGACATGACTGTGTTGTTATAGCAGTCTAAATAAGATTGATGTTTGATGTCGGTCCCCGGTAATTTTACGCCCTTAGCCCTCATTGTTGACTTATTTCCTAATAGGCTGTAACATTTAGGACGTAAGAAAACCCATTCACTATATCCTAACCCTTTACTCTCATCCTTAAACTTGCCTATAACTGAGTCAAGTCGCCTGGAATATAAAGGATGAGAGGGATCGTAATTTGAAGTATCTAAAAGGTCATCCGAAATCATCGCTTGTAATAAGATATCTAATTTTAAATTTTTAACCTCTAAAAAGAAAGAGTCGGTATCACCCGCTACTAAATTAATTTCACAATTATAAATATCCCGATATCGTTGTAGCTCTATATACTGTAACTGATACATCCGTAGTTTGGATAGATCCAGTACTGATTGTCCGATGTAGCTGGGTCTATCCAAACATATAGAGTCCTTATTGAGATGCGCGGCAAACAGATCATCAGCTATTTCAATTGTTTTTCTGAATGCCGGTTTTGACGAATATGTAATTAATTTTTCAGATGAATTACATAGTCGCAAATTCATCCTCTTTTTAAGGTTCTCTACGGATTTACCGTACAGGCTATTATTATATAATTTAAATAAATCTCTATATATTTCACTAACTGCATTAGCACGCAAGTTAGTGTTTTTATCGATATAATGTTTAAAGATATGATTTTGTTTATATTTTATAGCTCTGTGTATATTTACAACCTTAGCCCCAAGTGAAAGATAAAGCCTGAGAAGCCTCCAATGAAGAACATAGTTCTTCTTTGGATAATGCGTGAGCATTAGCTTCTCAACTTTTGAGTTAGGTGGGCACATCTTTTCCGGTCCAATCGGAAAGTCATTTAAAAAATCATGGAAATCAATCGGAATCTCGATATCAACTTCCATAGTATATCCATATGGAAGTGTTTCGATATCCGCAACATTCACACACTCATCCAAAACTTCATTCAAGTCA
>CAUHTR010005673.1:0-12550 GCA_959609185.1 Schmidtea polychroa | reverse complement strand
TTGACATACTAAAAAATTCTATGATAGTATTAGTGAGAGAGAGAATTTTTTTATAAGAATACAAGAAATTGAATTTTTAATAAATATTTAGTATGTCAAACTGTTCATTTATTTTATGATTTGTCAACGGGCGCCTCAGGCGCCTTGCAATTAACTAGTTTATAATATTAAAATTAGAAAAATAAATTAGAAAAGAAAAATATAGAAATTATACAAAAAATAATAAAAAATCAGTAGAATATTCGAAATGTTTGCGAAATTCATCATGGTATCGCAATTAATAAAAATTAAATAAAATATAAAAATTAGTAAGCAAAATAAATAATAAAAAAATCACCATTAAAATTGACAAAAATTAAATCAAAAATAAAATTGATTATAAGAATTCGAGTTTGTTAAAAGACATCAAAACATACACACATACTCAAACACCAAAATCAAGGTATATAAGCAAGCGCATTTTGATTATTATTTAATGAAATTTTGTACTGATTTCTCACTTAGTTTATGCCAAATGAATCTATCAAAATCAAGTGGTTTTTGTGCTACATGTGTAGATTAAATGTAGTGGCATTTAAGTTTTATTTGGGATTTACCTTTTTTGTTTCTTTTTATGGAATTTTCTTCGTAAGCTTAAAATAACTTGCAGACATTAAAAACCTATTTCTGCCCATAGACAACACAAGTCAGTAAACCTTATCACATACTTGATCTACGGGAAGTAGAGACAGTTTATCTGTCGTATTTCACACTTTAACTTCTTGTGCAACAGTACACGAAGGAAAAATGGAAATTTGAACGTTCTAACGCTCCGATTGTCCACTAGTGGGAATCCCCGAAGTTACGCTATCGAGCAATTATGTAACGTCAACAGGTAAGATAAAATTTTATATGAAGATCTGGAAATCACCCGAAGCTTTTTAGTTTGATCGTAGTTCCAAAGGTCTTAATACAGAACACTAAGGGCTCGTCTCTCTAATGTTCAGTGAGCTTTGTTAGTCAAAAAAAACCAGCACAATATATGTATGGTGCAAAGCAGGTCCAAAGTCACCGACAATAGTTAAGCAAATCACGATGTAAAACGATCTAACAAAATAAAGAAACCATAGTCTGAAAAAATCATCAATAATGACCGATTTCCTCTGGCGGATGTGTATTTTCCCTGAATAATCTAATTACAGTTTCAAACATCCTGTGTCAGGAAACTAGACTAATTACTCATTGCATACACTCTAAAAAATAAAAATCAGCAACACAATACACAATTTCCTAGGTAAGGCATTGGGGTAGGGAATTCACCCGCACACCGACCCGACATCGGTATATAAGTAATGGATTTCGACGACAATAATTTTCGAAAATCTAAAACGTCGGATAATTAGTAAGTGCTAACCCAAGGAACCAGTCGCGCGAGGTACGACTATCAACGAAGTTATTTCACTTTTATTTTTTTGGTTTAATTAAGTTTTAATAAATATTTTTAACATATAATTCGAACTAAACTCATTGAAATGATGTTGATTTTACTCCAGATGACAGTCTCCCGGACCCTGTGAAGCGAACTCCAATTAATAAATTCAAATGTATTGACCAGCATAACTACAAAGATTAGATAATATCGACCTGTTAGCTTACCTGTAGATTTTACCAGATAGAAAGGTTAAGATAAGAAACATTGAAAATTTCTAAATTCCTATTTGGAGGTCAAAATTCGCACATCATTTTTATTTTTTTTCTTTACACACACTAAAGGAGTGTTCCATGGCGATTTTTATTCTTTTATGATTCCACATTTTTCCATCTCTTTTATATTTTCATCAATCTTTCCAATCCCTGTAGAGTATGTGCGATCGACATATGGAAACTGTTAAACGTAAACGAAGGTCACTGTGTGTTTTAATGAGTACGTCGGCGGGTGAATTGTCTGATATTAACGAATATATGGATAAACACAATAAAATACACGACGATCTTTCTATATAAATAACTAACATGGACAATAATCTGTAAATAAAATTAATGAGTTACAGTTATGTGGTCAAGGTTCTTGAAATTTTCATTCGATAAAATGCTAGTGATAGAGAAATTATTGAGATCAGTGGTTAAGTTCGAGTGAGTAAATGATTGCTATCAGCGCCAGTAATAATGATGCAAATTATATTCATCAAGATTTTTGGGGGAAATTGAGGACAATCCTCAATCATCAATACAACGAAATAAATTTTGGGTTACCAGGGGGAATATTATTAGTATATATTCCATAATTATATAATTGTTATAAAATGGAAATGGCGGTGAAGGGGAGCAATATGAATAAGTAAGAGACTACTAAAGCCATAGTACTATATTTGAGAAATAACACTTTTACTTAGAAGGATTGATGATAATAGTCTAGAGATCACAACAAAGTAAATATCACTGACAATTGGAGGACTGTCAAATTTAGAGATATACAATATTTAATATAACAATTTATATAAAAATAATTAAAAATATTTCTAAATTTTGATTTGATATTATTTTGTCTATTATTCAAAAAATTGCATTTATAAATAATTAAAATAAACAGAAGATAAAGCTTGTGCAATTAATTATTTCAAATCATCTGGGATTGCTGTCCTATGGGAATTAAAATTTTGGTTTTACTGTAATCATTTCAATGAATTTTTCTATTAAAAGTTAATTATCTAATTTCGCTGAAAAAATCGTGATTTTAATTTAGTGGAATAAAATTATAAGATATCGTGTAAATTTTCAATATCTACCTTTGTTAAAATTCTCGAATTGCGATTTTCTTTTGTAATAAATTCCAGCAGATGAATAACTTTGTTCTGAAGAACATTGTTGACTAGCATAAATTCGTTTACCTTAAATAAGAATTATAAAAAAATATATTTCATTTATAAATTTTTATTTAATTTCTTTTTTTATTATTAAGGTCTTTGTATATGTTTTCAAAAGCAACTTACATTTCTTTCGAGTGCATCATACCTACATTTTAACTTATCGTGATATATAATTTGATCACTCATTAAATTTTATTGTGATATTAATATAATAATTTTATATCAATTTCAAAATAAAATCGTATTTAAAGGTTAAATGAGTTATATATTTAAACAAATAAGAATTTTACAGATTCAATTATAAAAAAATTTAAATTAAAAATCTTAATTTGCTATTTTAACTCATTTATAGCCAACGTTCTCAAATGGGAACAATCTGAAATATTATATATCAAGCAAAGTATTTTCAAATTGGTGCCTAAGATTTGTACAAATTAAAAATTTTTAACTTTATTTTAGTTTAATATGTATTTCATAGATACCAGTGTTTAATATCGGAAACCAGGTCATTTTTTTCGATATTAGAAAACCGATATTGATTTAAAAAGTCAGTATTTCCGTATTTATATAAAAATTATTTGTTCATGATAAAAAGTTTAGTATTGTTGAGGTTCAACGGGAGAGGTACAAAATCGATAAAAACACCAAATTCAAAATAAAAATTTAAAGTACAAAATATTAATTAAAAATCAAAAAATTTTAAAAATGAATATCTTCCCGGGGGAAACTGGTATGGGCGGATGCTAAATAATGAGACGAGTTCAACTATAATAAAATAAAATCAATTGGGGGTCCCTAGAAGGAATAAATTACAAAAAACAAAAATTAATTAAAAATTAATTAACTAATGGAGAACACGAGCTCATGGGAAACCCGAAACAATGGAAAACCCGAGCGAATTGAGAGAACCTGAATTAACAATCCAATATTGGGAAGGTAATTAAATTAGCCGAATAAAAATAAATTGGAGCGAGCCGTCAAAGGGAAAGGGCAATTTCCTTAAAGCGAATTAGAGCTACAAGAGGAAGCCCGGCGAAAAGTTAGATCCAGACTAATTTGTCAAATTAAAATCAATTACCAAGTGGGTATAAAAGCAATTGGCAAGAAAACAAAATTGCCAGTTGGTCGAAGATAAAGAAAACAAGAAGTTCAGTAAGAGCGATAAGAAAGCGTTAAAGTTTGTAACAAATAACTAATTTAAATCGAACGTACCAGAAAGGGACATCTCCCGTTGAAAAATTTATCCCTGTGTCAGATTTGGAGTCTATTGAAAAGTGCAGAACAAAAAGGGTTGTATCGAGTGTGGTTGAATTAATAAAAAGTGTAACTAAAGTGAAACTATATAGGTAACTATATAAAGATTTTGTGTTGGGTCGTTTATTTATTTCGAAAAGAACACAAAGGAGTCAGACAGTAATACCGACTTACACAAAATACCCAACAGTATTAATTATAAAATAATGTTATAAAATGAATGCATTTAAAAATGAAGAATTCCTTATTTTTTAGATTAGGAATTAACTATTTATTAAATAGATTCGCCTTGTAAACTCAAACAATGAATTTCATCATGCTGGATATACGGTAAGGCAATTTTTTTCCGCTCATCAAATTTTTATACCCAGTGCGTTTACCATTAAACATAATGCTTATGTCATCACTCATCACTCGTCACAAGCTACGTTGGTAATGTACATTAGCGGGTGGCCGTCAGTAAAAGGTGAGTATTACCACTAGGGCTGATAATACTCAAGCACGCTTCTAAGTTCATGGGCTTACCGTGGAAGATACCCGTCCGCACTCATCATTTTCCCCTCACCATCAAAAATCTCAGTCCAGTATGTGTTTTCCACACGAACCTTTATTTAATTTTCATGCATGATTAGAGATTTTCAAGATTACTATCAAATGACAATCGAAGATACATCTTTTCTTTTAAACAAAAAAAATACAATAAGATGCATTCGAATTAGGTCAACCAATATATTGCAAATCACTCAAGTCGATTTCATTGATGGACTTTCTAGATTTTCTATCGATGTGAGCATTTTTGAGTCATTTTAGCCGACTTCGCTAATTCTTCCTGGATGTGTCGAGCCATTTGATTCTAGGATGATTGGACAATTGATAGACAATAAAAGAAAATCAGGAGCAGGTAGAAGGATACGTTGGGTCCAACTTAAATTGAAAAAATAGAAATTAGAAAGATTGAAAAAATTAATTAAAATTCGAATTTGTTTATTAACAATTGTATATTTACAACAAAAATTGCAATCTGACAATAAGGCAGAATAAATCAACTCAAATAGATCGCCCAAGTGTAAAACAAGATATACAAAAGCGTTGAAATGATACGCACAAATATCAATAATACTTATAAACCTAATTAATAAACGAATTTTTGCTTACACGACAATAAACATTTAATCACCTATATACATCGGTAAAAACATATTTCCACCGACGGAGGTCAGACATAAGCGAGAAGGGTCATATTTTTAGAATCTGCGAGCAAAAGCGATTTGGTGGGATTATTAAAGAAAGACAACTTAACGATTCTATCTCATTTGTTGGTTAGTATTTCGGCTGCACCTCATGACGACTCAACTTTTACGATCTTTACATAGTATGTACCGTGAGATAAAAAGGTTGTTGAAATGGTGAATTACAGGTAAATTAGAATACAACGCTTTCCTACCACTCGACACCGGTTGAATTAAATGCGCTGTAATGTGTCGAATGAGCAAATGTCAGTAAAAGGTTAGGTCAATCTGATGAATTATAGTTAGCTAACATTATGGTGAGCCTACTCTTTTTATTGTAGTTTGAACCTCAACAAAAAACATAAGAGTTGTAAGAAATTTAGACCTACATAAATCAGTTAAATTTTATTATACAGAAAATCAGGTTATTTATCGTGATTTTATTTGGCTAATCAATTAAACAGGTTTATCAATTTCATTAAAGTTCTCATATATTTTGATTTGTGTTTAACTATAGATTATTATTAAGTTTAAATATTTTATAAAGTATGTTTTCTTTTTAATGAAATTGAATTAATTATAAAGTGTAAACTCTATATTAAAAAGAATACAGTTTCGTTATGAAAATAGTTCTCCATTAATTGTCAAAAAATTAATTGTAAAAGCGACCATTTACCGCAGTGGGGGCCCAAAATTATTACTAAAAAAATATTTACAATCATTTTCTGAAACTTTTTTTCCCGCAGTTATATTTGCCTACAAACATAAAACTATCATTGAATAGCGGCTGCTGTGAATAACTATGTATTAAACTTTACCCGAAATATTTAAGTGGAAATATTTTACATTGCGTGGGGGGCCCAAATTTTGAAGTTCCGCCACTGATTTACCGTAAGGATGAATCATAATATAAATCATTAATTTAACTTCATACATACCATCAATAAATTATCACAAACTATAAAGCATATAAATTCCGCATGTTAATATGCAAATTTCAATAAAACAAATAGTGAGTCAACGCTGATAAATTAATTTCTTACTTCTTTCGCCAGACAAATGTAAAACTGCATCAACACAAAATAATTTCGAATAATTCCTACATTTTCCTACTTCTAGTGTGACTCAAGATTCATGCCTGCTAACTTGCTTTAATTGGTCATCGAATTTCGTTCTCTCCAACACAAAAAAATCTGTTATTTAATTGATGGGATTCATTGCGAGATGGTCGATTGAACTTATCAGTTGTGTTTTTTTGTACTTGGTGTTTTTATCGCTTTTCGGATTTAATTCGACTTAATTTTATGTTATGCGTTGTGTTACCGTTATATTTCCACAAAGATCATCGCTATTATAATCTTATTTTATTCTATGCCAGTTTTGGCCCAACAAAAATAATGATGAATTTAATCTACTTCACACACGCGTACTTCTTGGCAAGCTCGAATACCAAGACCCAAAACATATTCGAATGACATCATTCTAATCGAAATAGCTTTAGGTGAGTGTGATAAATCCCAGTGTATGGAATGTAAGCATCACATAAATCCGTTTAATACAAAACATAATTAAAATAGGTCGAATAATTTACTGGCGTCTAGAATGGAGACCGCAAATAATAAAAACGACCAAAATTTACCAGAAATCAGAATATCAACTGTAATTAATAAAAAAGGCGATTCCAATACAAATCTTAATCATTAAAATGAAACGAATAATTTAATAGTGACTAGAAAATTCCAAGAATAATTAGATATAAATCATATAAAACTCAATAATTTAATTTTTATTTATATTCTATTTAATTTTTATTCATTAAAATTTGTTGTATTTTATGGAAACCTTTCATAATTTTTTTGTTGTTTAATTATAACCATTTTTTGTTATAATTAATAAAACATGAACTTTTACAATTTATTGTATTATAGTCATTTGTGTTTAAGTTCGACGAACAATCATACTTAATTTTTATTATTTTATCTTCTATTTATTCTTATTTTCCCCAAATAACAGGGTTCCTAAATGCGTTTTGTAACCCATTGTTATATCAATATTTGAAACTTATTGCTTCATATTATTTTAATTACATTTGTACATTTGTTTTTTAACTCATATCGTATATTTCATTTTGATTTCATTGAAGTGTCTTCACTGTTTTAGTGAATTTTGTGCTGTTACTTGAATATTTTTCAATTCATTGAAATTGTTGGGCTAATATTTTTAAGTCGGTACTGACTTAGACTTCACGTGCTCTTTATCTCAATTATCACGATAAGACCCAAAACAAAACACTTTATTAAATGACAAACAAATTTAATAGAAAGTTCTCGATTAAATTTCTTTCGCTATGCACTCTTTAAAAATATCGAAAGCAGGTGACCTAAGGGAGATTGCTTTTATCAGATTTGGCAATGATTTTTCATTACTTACCAATTTTAATTAACAATTCTAAGCCTTTTTTTTATCACAATATCGTAGTTTCCTCTCTTCGACCAGCTGACATTTGGACAACAGTGTCGTTTATTTTTATATTGTTGTTTATCCCGCTTAATCAGATAACTAGAACTTAAAACAAAACACTTTATTCAATTTTTATCACAATTACCACTTGTCATTGTATTTGCACTTTTCTCTCGAAATAGTTCTAATTAGATAATTTGTAATTTTCTTTAATTTCTCTTAGATTTTATCTTTCGTTTCTCTCGGAACTTAGCAAACGTTAACAGATTCTTTATTGCTTTTTTCGACCAAATTGTGAATCGCCAACAGCTACCTTATTGTATTTCTTATTTTAAAACAATTTAATTGCTATCCAGCAATTATTCCCTCATTTTGTGTCTAATTGCCTCAAAATCAAGCAAGTTGCTCGGCCCAGTCTTTGATGTTTTATTAAAATTTTTTCTGATCTTTTCATAATTTTTCGAGCTTCTCGTCGTCTATACGCGTTGGGATTTCCACAGAGCTCGTTTTTCCAATTGACTCGAGCTTTTCATTAGCTGATAAATTTTAATTAATTTATTTTTACGTTCTAACTTTATTGGCTTGTCTCTCGATATGGCGTTCAACCATACCCATTTTTCGCGATCAATATTATTCTTCAAAATTTATAAATTTTTAATTCATTTTAAATTTTTATAGGTTTTAGAATTTTTGTGATTTGCGCATTTACCATTTTGCATATTCAAATTTATTTTGAGCTAACAGTTGTTAAAAAGTTTGTTAAAATAATTTTTTCAATATAATTAATTTTTCTTTAAATATAAAATTCATTATTATATAAAAACAATTTACAAAGACCATTTAATTTATATTTGTCATCGTATTGGAACCACATATGACTTTGTTTAAATAGGCGATATAAATCATATGTTTTTATAAAAAAAATATTTTTGTTTTCGTAATATGGCATATTATCCTATATCTAATGAATATAATGAAAAATTAGAAATTTCTTCGAAAAAAATTCTAACCCCACTTTTTAATGACTTAAATAAAATAGAATCCAAAATAAAGGATTTCAACTGTGTTTCTGATCAACAAACTGAAGAATTATACAATATAATAATAAATTTATCACCAAATGAGATTCTTTTAGATAATTCAGATGTTAAGGAGTTAATGAATGATATTAAAGAAAAGTGGGCTGAGCAGATTAAAAAGCACCGCGATATTCATACCGCCATATCTAAATTTGGTAAAACGACTGATAAGGTATTTATATATTGAAAGAATTGATGTTTTATTTATGTAATAGATATTTTGCGACCAAATCGATCATTTAAATTCTTATTTTATTAAAAATACAAATTCAAAAAATTACTGTGAAAATTCCAAATTATATTTTGATTCAGTAAATTCTTTAGTTTTTGATTATTTGCTCCGTATAGGACGTGTTGATGTTGCCGGTGTTTTCCTTGAGGTTTAAATGAACTTTAAATTTTTTAATTATTTGATAATTTATTGAAGGAAGAAAAAGTTAACTTATCGAATGAAGAAAAAGAAATGTTGGATGAAGTATCAGTGATTATCAAATCGATGCGTAA
The DNA here is from genome assembly GCA_959609185.1 of Schmidtea polychroa. Classification (NCBI taxonomy): domain Eukaryota; kingdom Metazoa; phylum Platyhelminthes; order Tricladida; family Dugesiidae; genus Schmidtea; species Schmidtea polychroa. Next base: position 3,178 of record CAUHTR010005673.1, on the reverse strand, counting down.
TTATCAATTTGAGCCACTTTCCCAGTTAGTTTTTATTCGTCATTTAAAGATTTCCATTAAATTCGTTTCGGTTATTTTAATATAGAAATTAAATTCTTTAATAATAATTATTATTAAAAATAAATTATTGTAGATGATTTGTTGTTGAATTAAATAGATTTTCTAATTGAATTTCATTTGCTCGAAATCGGCAGAGAAGTATGTAATTTGCGGTACCAACCCCCCTCCCCCCACCCCCAGCCATCAACACATGCACCTCCATTTTTCCCATAATTAGAATAAATAATATTAATAATCAAAATTTGAAATATTATTTCATTATACATATTAATAAAATGTTTATTTATTTGTGTCATTTTCCATACATGGCTGATTTCAGCCTCCTAACCTTTTAATACTATGAAATCTAGTACTTATAGATATCTGCAACATATAACAAATTATTACGTGTTAGAAAGGGGTTTCTAAATATATCAACGAAACGATTAGGCTATTAGGTGGTAGTTATACAAGTGATGGAGTTCCATCGCGTTGTAACGACCCGGTTGCCAATGGTTTCCCATCAGTAATTGGGGAAACTAAACCAAAGTTAGTGTTATAACCTACAGTGTATTGTGTACAATAGGGTTTCTCCGGGACCAATTTTATAAATTATAAAGTTGTATCGATGGTTCTCTTTGAAATGCTCGAAATTGTCTTTCTCCAGATCAGAAGTCCTTTAACCTCTCCAGCTGTTTGAGTAGATGATAGAGGCACCTTCGATATTCTTCTCAATAGAACGCAGTAGCGTATCAGCAGATCGATCTGGTACCATGACAAGGAAGCATTGGCGCGTCTCGTGGCAGATTCCTCCGAAAATCCACTGCTGAGGAAGGCTTCTTCCGGCGTTATTCTTGCGCTTAGTGAACATGTTCTCATCTATATCGACGATCAAGTTCGGACCACCAATCTTTCACAGTGACTTCTTCAGGCTTCAGTCCACAGTAGTGCCTTCGTCCATTCCACATTCGATTATGCCAGAGCTCAGCTGTAGATGAATGGGGCTGATGAATGGGAGACGCGATCTCTCGAATAAGTTACCTATTCTCATCTTTATTGTCTGAGTACATCCCTGCTTTCAGCATCGCCATTTGACATCAGTGCTGATTGTTAGCTTCATTTCGTGGCCGTTCTTACATAAGCGAATCAAAGGCAGGAGTCCATTAACTTGGAGGAAAGCGATCGCAGTAGCTAGAGTACACGGCAGTTCAAAGAGATTCATAGATTAAATTGAAAATAAATGAAAATCAAACAAAAATTTGATAGAAAATGTAAAATTATGAAACTTGTAAAACTAGTACCATGTATTGCTTTTGTATCGTTATAAAGTTTGTTTATAAATAATGTTACACATTACGTACTTAATTTCAGTCCGGTAATCTCGCCTATCCAATCAAAATATGACATACTACCTTAAAATAAGATGCAAGTATAAAATTGTGGCATTTTACAAAGGATTAACTTTTTATAAACAATTATTTCCAGGAATAATAATATTATACATACAACGCCAGATGTAACATCAAAATCAATACGAATTCAAGAGTGGGATTGTTAAGGATCTTGTCAACTGTACTCCTAATCACTAATAACTGTAGCTAATTGTCTATATCATAACTCTAGAACTCTAAGGGGCATTTCTGGTCCAAGGCATGCATATAGGACGCTGAAGACCAGCCATGCTCCATTGAGGAATATTCACAAGAACGCACTGAAAAGTGTGAAAACTATTAAAAATCTATTAAATGCAATTCTAGCACTTTTATTAAAAGACTACCAATCTTAGAACACCTATAATCACAATTCCAATTGTTATATTTGATTAAAATAAACCTTTTAATGAATTTGAAATAAATTTGTAATTAAGATTGTTTTTCATTAATATTTTTATATTTGTGACTTGGTCATGGAGTTTATCACCATAATCACGGTTGCAGGGCGTTGGCGAGAGGCTTTTGGAACTAGGGAGGTTGTGGCTTTAAAAGGTATACAGCTCATAAATAATAATATAATACACTAGATCCTGTTGTGTGGAGAAGTAGATAAGAGTATTGATTGTTAATTTCTTCCAAAAAAGAAATAAAACTGATAATTTTTTTGCCATTGATTTGTTGTTTTAACTACTTATTCGGATGGGAATATTTAATACACAACGACTTGATTTATAATACAATGAAAGATAAAAGTATCATGTTCTATATGAAGCATGTCCAAACTACGGCCCGCAGGTCAAGTCTTGGTCGCATGATGGTTTCATACGGCCCGCCACGTATTTATTTACAATTAGATATAATTCAAGACATTAAATTTCACGCTTTAAATTATTTTTTTAATAATTGATATCGCTATTTGTAAATGTAATCCAATATAATAATTACTTAATAATTATATTTATTGTTTTTGTATGAACATAGCTCACTAAATGTTTCTTGATTATTTATAAACAAAATATATGATTTTACAATTATTTGTTTATCATTAGTTAGTTAATTTTTTAAAAAAATTTAAAGTTTACATAAGATTATTAAATTTTTTGTATACCTTTAATATATCTATATAGCAATATTTATTCAATTACAATGTGTGTTGTTATTTCATATTTTCATTATATATATTCAAAATTTTGCCTGCGAGGTATTTATTGTTAAAAATATGGCCCGGATTTTGTATGTGAAAATAATTTTCCCTAAGTAAAATGCGTATGAGTATTACCGTGTTTTCTGCGAGATACCGCACTCCAGCAGATAACGCGCATATTAATAATTTTTATCGAAATGAAAGTTACACATAACGCACAGACAAAATTTTTCTGCTTTTGATAGAAAACCGAATCAGCTCAATTTCTTTCAAATTTTTAATCCAACTTAAAATTCATTTATTATATGTAAGTTAATATTTATATTATGAAAAGCTGTTGTCTGTTGGTGTACTAATTACTAAAAGTTTTATAATAAACCCCATGGAAAACGAAAATAAATTAAGGCGAAAATTTTATACTGCAAAATTTAAATTAGAAGTAGTGAATGTAGCCCAAGAAAAAAGAAATTGAGAAGCCGGAAGAATTTTAAGTATAGGAGAATCCAGAGTCCTTGACTGGAGAAAAAGTGACACAATCGAAAAGTGCTTCTGGTCAGGATTG
>CAUHTR010005672.1:0-11308 GCA_959609185.1 Schmidtea polychroa | reverse complement strand
AGAATCCAAATTAGTAGCACCTATGCTAATTATCAGAAATGGAGTTGTTTACGGAGAATATTGGAGAAGCAGTATACAGTTACAAATGCAAAGAAAGGCACAGTGAAAATTGTTCAAATACGAAAACTGTACGAAACGAATTACCAGTAAGCTTTGGGGGAAAGGTACGAATTCATGGAACCGATAACTAGAATCTTGCTTGATGACACAAACTAAACCAAAACTTTTGCAATGCAATCGATATTAGCCCCTTTATACCGATTAGCTACAGATTCATGGATAGCCTTACCAGATTATCGTGGGGTCAAGACTCCAGACAAACTAGAATTAACAAATTTAATACCTGATAAATTTACATCACTAAACAAAATGGCACAAATGGGCTTGTATGCAAGCGAAGATATCGAAGAAGCTCAAAGGAATTTGTTGTTTCCATCCAAAAAGGAACGGATAATTTCAGAAATGATTGACACAGTATTACCGAATGGAGAAGGAACAGTAAATTACGAAATTTGCTAACACCTGATCATTTCAAACGAGCTACATATAAAACGATGGAAAAGATGTTTTGGGCAAGTTCATGTTTTTGGGACAAGCATGTGCAGGTTAATTGGAATTTACGTGATTATGAAACGGCAAAGGTGGTAGTGTCGCAAATGTTGTCAGTACATCGAATATACGCAATATCGGGATGGTCATGGAAATTAGTATTGGTTGTATTCCATTGTTGGCTAGATTCTTTATTACAGATCATCAATTTAAAGAAATGGCAAGAGTAAGGGCACAATTAAGAAATGGCCGGAAAAGTGAGGAATCGACGTGTCAGTCGGAAGATAAAAACGACGATCATAATGATGATAAAAACAACGGGGAATCGGAGTATAAATGCTTTCGAAAAAGTGTAATAAAGAGTAAAGTAGAGCCAGAGTCCAGGTTCTTGCTTGAACCAATGCCAAAATTAAGCGGGATTGATACTCTTAGTAGATGGTATACCCCGACATTTAGACCAACAGCACCAGTATATCCAAATGAAAAACTAAAAGAGATGAAATCGGTCGATAATATCACAATAGAATTAGAGAAGATTGAACCAACGAGTGCTGAAATTGAAAGAAAGAATATGCTTGGTCTACCATGCAGCTATGCACTAATGACAACAGTAGTAGGAGGAAAACAACCTCGAATAAACATACAGTTTAACAAGAGAAAAGTGGAAGCTTTATTAGACTCAGGCTCAAGTCATACTATAGTAGCGGAAAGTTTCTTGACGTATCAGGAGAAAGCCAAAATAAAACCAACGAATCACATTATTAAATCAATGTCACATAATGCACTAAATATTGTTGGAAAATTAGAAGTTAAACTGATAATTGGAGATCAAGAAATAATTCATTGGGTATCAGTGATGAGAAAAAGTCCTGTAAAATGTCTTATTGGCATGGATGTCATGGAGCAACTACATGGAATCTCTCTTGATCTGAGAACTGGAAAACTAATAAAAGGACAAATGGGTGAAGTAGTGCCTGAAGTAGGAGAGGTATTTCTAAACCAAACATTGGAAGTACCACCAAAAAGCGAAGTAATATACTATGCAGATGTTATGAGGGTCTCAGATGAGGAGTACATATTTGAGCCAAATCAAAAGCTGGTTGAAAAATACGATGTGCCTATGTGTGATGAAGTAGTGAAAGTCCAAAATAAGTCAGTACCAGTTAGAATAGCGAATTATAGTGCAAGATCCGTTGAGATAAAACCCAAAACCAAATTGGGAAAATTAACAAAAATCAAATCAGAGGAAGCTCAGAAGTTACCGAGAAATATAAAAATTTATAAAGAACCTCAGATCACAAGCAAAGATTTGACGGATTTGCAAAAACAAGAATTCGGTGCATTATTAAAGAAATATAGAAATGTATTTGCAAAACATGAGTATGATCTGGGACTCACTCAGGTGATTGAGCATGAAATACCATTACTCAACGAAACCCCAATAAAATTACGGCCGTATAGAATACCATACATACATCAGGAAGAAAGTGATCGGCAAATCAAAGCAATGAAAGAATTCAATATAATAAGAGATAGTTCCTCACCATTCTCATCATCAATAGTAGTAGTTAAAAAGAAGGACGGTGATTTAAGATTTTGTGTCGACTATCGAAAATTGAACCAAGTAACGAGAAAAGATACATATCCTATTCCTGTTCCACAGGAAATGTTCGATCAGATGGGGGAGGTGCAATATTTTACGGTAATAGATCTTAATAAAGGATACAATCAATTTAAAGTCAAAGAGGAAGATAGAAGGAAAACTGCATTTTCAGATGGGAAGGGTCTATATGAGTTTAACGTGTTACCATTCGGATTAACAGGAGCACCTGCTACATTCAGAGAGGTATGAATTTTGTTTTGCGCGATATACCACATGCATTAGTGTATATTGACGATATTATAATATTTTCGAATAGTTTTCAGGAACATTTGCAGGATGTGGAAACAGTATTCAAGCGATTGTTAGAAGCAAACTTAAAAATAAAACCCTCCAAATGTGAATGGGGGAAATCTGAAGTCGTTTATGTGGGTCATATCATTTCGCGTCGAGGTTTGCAACCAAATCCAGAAAATGTAGAAAAAATTGAGAAATATCCTATTCCCAAGGATGTAGATCAGGTTCGACAATTTCTGGGATAGCCAGTTATTACAGAAAGTTTATTAAAAGTTTCTCACATGTAGCACAACCTTTGAACATGTTATTGAAAAAGCAAGCAAAATTTAAATGGACAACAGCTCAGCAAGAAGCGTTTGATAAACTCAAAGAAAGCTTAATAAAAACAGCCGATATTAAGATGTCCGAACTTTAAAAAACCGTTTATATTAATGACAGATGCCAGTAATTTCGCATTAGGCGCGGTATTAGGACAGCAAGTAGAAGGGGAAAAAGATCATGTAATTGCTTATGCCAGCAGATCATTGAAACCTCATGAAAAGAATTATTCAACAATCGAAAAAAGAAACGTTAGCATTGGTATATGGGATAACTACTTTTCGACAATATCTAGTGGGCAGAAAATTTGTCGTCTTTACAGATCACAATCGTTACAATGGCTAATGAAGCACAGAGATTCGGCCAGTAAATAATTAGGTGGTCAATTGCGTTACAAGAATATGATTTCGAGATAAAGTATCGTACAGGAAAGTCAAATGCAATGCGGATGCTATGTCGAGAATACCCGTAGAAAATAATGTTGATCAAGATGAGAAAAATTGCGAAAATACAATATTCTTGGCAATTAAAACGGTCAATAATATCGAAAAATTACAAGATGATCAGGAAATGACGAGGAATTAATCAGTTACGTCAACATGCTGTCTCAATCAAAAAGGAGAGTGACTGGAAACATATTGCCGAAGAGAACCATAAATACATTATTCATGATGGTTTGTTAAAATGTGTACAAAATGAAAATTTGTTAATTATTGTTCCGACAAAACATCGAAAATCATTACTGTTGTTGTATCACGATGGAGCATTAGGAGGGCATTATCAGCGCGAAAACATTATCAAGATTGAAACAGAAATATTATTGGAAAACGATGGAACAAGATGTCAGACAATGGTGTCATACGTGTGAGATATGCCTAACAAGACGAAATACGGGACGGAAAATAAAAGTTCCGCTTAAGCCTATGTCAGTGCCAAAGGGCGCCAATGGAAATGACAGCAATGGACATCGTTGGCCCATTGCCGGAAACAACAAATGGCAACAAATACATTATCGTTTTTTGCGATTATCTTACTAAATGGCCAGAAGCTTATGCAATGCCAAATCAGAAAGCAGAAACAGGTGCGAAAATATTGTGGAGAATATTATTTTTTCGATACGGAGCACCAAAGAAATTATTTACAGATCAAGGAACAAATTTTCAGAGTGAATTATTTAAATCAATTACAGATTATTTGGTATATTAAAACTTAGTACTCACCATATCATCCACAAACAGATGGTCTAGTTGAAAGATTTAATGGGACACTAATTAATATGATATCATCCTATGTAAATAGGAAACAAAAGGATTGGGATTTATTCATTAAACCATCGCTATTTGCATACCGGAATGCAGTAAATGAAAGCACTGGAGAAACACCCTTTTACTCTCATGTATCTACCGACGAAACAATATTGCCAGTCGATCTAGATTTCAGTCACCTATTTCCCAATATATGGATGTGTCAGATTATAAAATAGCTATGCATGAAAGACTACAGTCAGTATGGATCCAAGCTGGACTTAACATAAGGCATCATCAAGAAGCGTATAAAGAATGCTATGATAACGCGCACGGGCGCATGACATTAACATTGAGATCTCGTGTATATAAACAACCAGAACCAACAAAAGGCTTGTCAACGAAATTGCAACGACCGTTTAAAGGACCATATCTAGTGTGTGATACGACAGAGACTAACTTAAAATTGCGTCCACAAAACAATAAAAAGGCTGGGACAATCATCGTTCATGTAAACAGATGCAAGAAGATAATAGAAGATGAATCACGTTACCCATTGAGATCAAAACCAAATAAAGATGCAGGGAACCCAGTAATTAAACAAAAGTTTACAAAAAACCCTGCTCCATTGAGTTACATCAATAAAGTTTTATTGATTACAACAGTAATGATTATCAATATAATGTCAGTAAATGCAGTGAGAGTATTCCCGTTATATGCAACTAATACAGTTGTATTATTAGACAAAGTTCATATTTATTCAACATGTACTCAAATAGTTTGGGTTTATTATGCTGGAGGAGCAGAAGAAATAGAGATAGATAATCTAATAAACTATTTTGAACCCCCAATAAAATTGAACAGCACCAAAAATATTTATGTGGCTAGACAATTAACAATGAATTATGAATACCCTTGGTTAATTACGCAATTGGATTCGAAAAGTAATAATACAAAAATACAGAATCTTATACGTATTAATATTTGGACAAAGAGATTACATAATCGAGTATCAATTGAACCACTGGTAAATGGAATTGACATATTTTGGGAACCCCAGGAATCCCAACAAGTAAAAGCAGTTTTTCAAAATTATGCGATAGATACATTGAATAGCAGAAAACCCTTTATAAAAGTATGCAAATTTAAAATTACAATCATAACTATAATATTCTGATTCATTATTATGAAAAATCTTTATATGAAAACGGAACTGAAATTGATAGTCAATGGATCAGAATACACTCTAGTCAACATATGATACGATTAGTTAATGAAACAAATCGGGTTACTTTTCATATTTTCAACCAATTAGTGAATGTTACCCGACAAGCGGAGCCCAATCAAAAAGCTATTTTATATTATTATGGGAAAAATTCAATCGATATTAAATGAAAAAAATAAATCTCAAATATTAACTTTTCGTCAACGTTCACCAATATCGACGTCAAAATTTGTGTTCATTAAAATAAAATACTATAGACGTTCTCTATTTTCAAATTTATGGCAATTAACATTAGTGGAAAATAAAATTGTGCAAATTCCATCTATTAGCTCGCAGTATGGAAATCGAAACAAATCAAATCAGTCCAACTGAACCCCTAGCTCTGCCAACGTAATCATCTTCTCTAGCATCAATGAGTCAATGACTAATAACGAAACCATATCGTCATTAAAAACTGACAGTGAAATTGTGTGTGTCACATTATTAATAACTACTCTCATTGTAACAATCTCTCTCATTATTCTCATTATCATTGTGCTAATTGAATTTCGAACAATACCCAAACCTTCTACGAATCGATCCGAGATTGCGAGACCTTGGATCGTTTATGAAGAAACATTTGTGTAGTAAGACATAAATACTTTGCATGCAAAATTGATAAAGTAGTAGTAGCAATATAGTACAAATATTTTATGGATATTATTAATATTTTATTTCATTATGGATATGATCAATAATTCATTTTATTTTACTTGTGAATCTGCACTTTTCAATGCCAACGGAAAGAATCAATTTGATTGGTTAGCGCTGTGTTAAGGGGGAGAGAAAAACGGGGTTAAGGGAATTTTCGTAAGGGTATTAAAAGAGGGTAAAATCCATTAAACTCCATTAATTTTGAGAAAAAAAAATATCAACAATTAACTAAACGGTAATTATTATTATTTATTTATATAACTAGTCGGTGGGACGGTATCCTTTGGGTACCCCATCTCACCCTAGTGTTAAAATTAAATTAACTTCAAATTTTAATTATATGACTATTGTAGAAAAAAAAATGGAACAAATACAGTTGGCAAGGTCAACCTACGACAGCTACATCAAAATGAAGAACAATCATGCCGGACAAAAAGTATACCGGATCAACGACAATCTCCAAATCCCAAATTATTTAAGAATTGATGACCGAAAAATGAAGATCCAAATGTTTACGATCATGAGGATGTCAAAATTGCGATTAGCAGAAGAAGTCGAGATGTCAAGGAAAGAAGAATATCATCTACATGTGATCAAGGGTACCGTTGAGGTACTGACGAATGACAACAAAGTGTGTTGGGAACTAAAAAAATTTACGTCGTGGAAGCTGCAGAGAGACTTCATGTGGAGAACGTTACGAGCAGCGAATGAAGAAACAACCATGGTAGTGGAAATCAGAATCGAAAATGAAGCGAACGAAGTTCCGCAGATGCAGCCAAGTGCAAGAGAAGATCCAATGTTAATGAAAATTTCGAAAGAAATGTTGAAAAGGAAAATGTCGTTTCTCAGAAAGGAAATGGATTTGGAAGAAATCCGCAACAGAATATTGTTTATTGATGCAGAATATGGCACGTCTGAACAAGGAAAAATGGTCCCTCTAGCACTAGCGATTATGAATTATTATGGAAAAATAATAAAGAATATATACTTGACTCCAAGAGGAAAAATTCGCCATTTTAATTCAAGGATTCACGGAATCACAGAAGTAGCTAGCAGGAATCAATGCGATCAATATGTGGCAACAAAGGACATCCAACAATTGACAGTTGGCAAGATACTAGTGGGCCATGATTTACATGCAGAATTACAATATTTGGGAATATGGATTGAGCAATTATATGGCATTCGTGATTTGGCAGCGGCACCAGCACTCCAAAACAGGGGAGTAACCAGGAAAGGAGAATGGTTCAAATTACAAACCGTAGTGAGAGAAATATGTGGAGAAGAGACACAAATTGGTGTGCATTCGGCTCTAGAGGATGTGAAGAGCATTCGCAAGGTATATCAGAGAGTGGAAAATCAATGGATTGACGATATACCAATGCCCAAAAACCTACCATCAAAGAAATATTCGTTGGAGGAATATAAAAAACTTCGAGAGGTACCATCAGCATCAACTGCAATAGCGGACAAAGTGGCACAAATTCTGGTTGACGATGCAATGGAAGCAGAACGAATTGACTTGACAAGCGAGGAGGATGTGGAGATGGAGACGGAAAATCCATTAATTCCATTAAAGTGGGCCACCGAATCGTTTTTGGAAATTTCACAAGAATGTGTTTCAGTAATGATAAGTGTTTCGATGGTAAGAATACACCCAACACTTGAGTATGGTCCAATGCCCGAATGTCGATAAGCAAGAAAAAGGAAAAACACTTCAAATATTGATGTTGGGGAGACTGTAACCATCGATGGGGTAATCTATGAACGGGAAGAAACAATAATACGGTATCGGCATGGAACCAAACAATTGGAAATAAAATGAACTAAATTAATATGTATATATATATATAGAATATTTATAAAAATAAATAATGTTGAACTCGCGTTGTCTCATTTATTAATTGGTAGCTCATCAGTTAAACCCCATAATTAGAAAAAAAAATGTACAAATAATAAATAAAACTTTTAATAACAACATACACATTCCCAATTGTCGGAGTTTGGCTACCCTGGACAACAATTGGAAATGTGTGGTTGTCAGTAGTCATTGATTTTTCCATAGAAACCGTTTATGAATAAATGGAACTATATTGTATCTAAATCTATATTTGTTTATAAATTTCTCTGTGTATCTCGGTGTCTCTATATCCATATTTGTTTATCCAAAACTATTTATTTATATCTAGGCATAAAATTTGAGTATAGACTATTTTGCTTTGATAACTAAATATAATTTTATAAATTGGTCCATGAAAATTGAATTTCAAATAGTAAAAAAAAAAAAAAAAAATCTACAAAATTATATTAACTAATATCTACATACTTCATGGTTTCATATTCGCTTGAATTTCAAATAGTGTAAAAAATCAACAAAATTATATTAATTAATATCTACATACTTCATGGTTTCATATTCGCTTCGAAATCAACAATATTCATGTTTCGACGCACCATTTTAAGTTGGAAATAGATTTTCAATTTCCAGTTAATACAGTGACAATTGCGGTAATTAATTTTAAGTATATGTTTCAATTTATTGTATTAAATCATCAAAGAATCTGAAAGTTATTTTACACAATATAATAAATAATCGATATAAGTTTATATTAACAAAAAATTTATCCACCTGCATAAGAGGACGATCTTGAGGTAATAATAAATAATTCTTTGCTTCATCAAATAATCAATATAAGTTTATATTAACAAAAAAAAAAAAAAAATTTTTATCCACCTGCATAAGAGGACGATCTTGAGGTAATAATAAATAAAGTGTACTTGAAAATTATGATGTGTAAATTTATCAGCAATGGTTAATAAGTCATTACAAGCATGAGTATCAGCAAAGGCTTGGATACCTAAGCAATTAGATGGATCAAGCTGCTGTTTTAAAAATTCACAACAAACATTTTGAATTTCTGATAATTGTCCTAAACAAGCAGCTGGTAGTAAACACTGTACATTCCACTCTTCAATAACAATTTGAGATGTATAACAAAATTCTACCAATGCTTCAACAGCACTTTCATCGATATCCCTTAATGTTACCTAATATCGTTTGATAAAGATAACCAAATAGTTAATTACTTCATTTTGTAGTGATCCAGATAATTCGCCAGTAAACATAGCTTTAAAATAAGGACTACATGCAGATAACACAATTCTATGGACTAAGATTTTTTTTGACCAACAATCAAGGCTACGTCACATAATTCGCCGTGTTTTCTTAGTTGATTAATGGATTCCAAAGTAATTTTTGGGTGCTTCTCAGAGAAGTAGCATAATTTGTTAAACGGATTAGAATTGAATGCACCCCCAGAACATTGATCTCCAGTAATAATCTTTTTCTCATTTTGTTGCACATCACAATAGTTAATAGAAAATGGTTAAAAATATGAAGAAATAAATAAAATCCCTTACCTATTAATAAATTATTCACCAACCATTCAAATCAAACTACGAGTCGTACCGAGGATTTCCGCGGCTTCGGTGCGTTCGGTGGCTTCTGATTGGCTTTCTCCTTATCTCGTGTAAGAACTGAAAGAAGAAAGAAATAAATCTATTTTGCGAAACAAAATTAAATTACCCTTGAATTAGTTGTCCAAATTGTAGATATGTAAAAAAATTCAATTTGATTGACCATATCAATAATCTCTGCAATTGGATAGAATCAGTGGGTAATGCAAATATGAAATTGAGAAAGGAATTATCGAATTGAAAGGAGAAATAACTCAATTCGAACAATAATTTGATAATATTTAATTGATTGCCCTCAACTGCTATTAAATTAGTTGCTCATTAGTAAAATGAGTTCGAGATTTACAAAATTGCAAGAAAAAGAAAAATTGATATAATAATAATAATTATTATTATTGTTGTTATTATTATTATTATTATTATTATTATTATTATTATTATTATTATTATTATTATTATTATTATTATTATTATTATTATTAATTATTGTTATGAATATTGTTATTAGTATTGTTGTTGTTATTATTATTATTATTAGTATTATTATTGTCGTTATTATTATTATTATTATTATTATTATTGTTATTACTATTATTATTATTATTATTATTATTATTATTATTCAAAAAAAATCATAATATAATAATTAGATATAATAATTAGATATAATAATTATTGTTATTATTGTTATTATCGTTATTATTGTTATCGGTAGGAATTATTGTTATTATTATCGGTAGTATTATTATCGTCATTATTATTGTTATTAGTATTAACATTATTATTTATATTAAGTAGTGTGAGGATGATGGGGGGGAGTCGAATAAGGAAATTTCAAAATAAAATATCTCAGATTTAAAATCATTGGCAAAGGCAATAGCTAAAATAGGTAGATAGCAATCCATTTTTATTATTGTTATTATTATGATTATTATTATTATTGTTATTACTGTATGGTAAATTAGACTTATTATATACATGCAGATTCGAGGTCGAATCTAAATTAAAGGGGGAGATATGTTGGGGTTCAACAAGAGAGGCACAAAAATGAGGTGAAAACTGACAAAAACACCAAATTCAAAATAAAAATTTAAAATACAAAATATTAATTGAAAATCAAAAATTTTAAAAAATGAATATTTTCTGGGGGAAACTGGTATGGGCGGATGCTAAATAATGAGACGAGTTCAGCTATAATAAAATAAAATCAATGGGGGGTCCCTAAAAGGAATAAATTACAAAAACAAAAATTAATTAAAAATTAATTAACTAATGGAAAACCCGAGCTAATGGGAAACCCGAGCTAATGGAGAACCCGAGCTAATGGGAAACCCGATACAATGGAAAACCCGAGCGAATTGAGAAATCCAATTTCGGGAAGGCAATTAATTTAGCCGGATAAAAAGCGCCGTCAAAGGAAATGAACAAATTTCCTTCAATTAAATTAGACCTCCAAGAGGAAGCCCGGGGGAAATAAAACCAAAAATAATTGGCAAAAATAAAGTCAATTACCAAACGAGTATAAAAGCAATTGGCAAGAAAACAAAATGCCAGTTGGTCGAAGAAAAGAAAACAGAAGTTGACGAGAGTGAAAAAGGAAATATTAAAGTTAGTCGAAAGTAAACCATTTAAAAAAAATCGAACGTACCAGAAAGGGATATCTCCCGTTGGAAGATCTACCCCTGCGTGAGATTTGTTGGCAATTGAAAAGTGCAGACAAAACCTGATTGTATCAAGTGTGAGTAAACTAATACAAGTGTAAAAGTGTAACTGCATCAGTGTCAATAAAGATTTTGTGTTGGGTTATTTGTTTATTTATTTATTTGGAAAAGAACACAAAGGAGTCAGACCGTAGTACCGACTTGCATTAAAAACCCAACATATTAAAAAAAATTTTACAGCAAT